>JAJOOR010018139.1:0-27865 GCA_036250505.1 Solanum acaule | reverse complement strand
CAAACTTGAAATAATATATTAAAAGATAAAAACTATGAAAAAGTATAAGAAATATTTAAAAATTATATCAAAGTAAATATTTTTATGTATAAAATAAAATTTAAAAATTATATATATAATGTCGGGTTGGTTTTTTTTTGTTAAAACCAAACCAAACCAATCCAAATATAGTTGGGTTTTTTTTTTCAATACCAAACCAAGTCAAACAAAACCACTAGTCGGGTTTTTTTTTGTTTGACTCGATTTTCGATTCGGTTTTGTACACCACTAGTGTTGCTGATGTATGGGTTGGAGAATGGTTTCTTTGGTATTGAGAATGGGACAGTTTCATTGAACTGGAAAGTAATGGGCTGATATGGAATTGTTGGGCTACTGAAAAAATTAGAAAAGGGTCCAAATCTTGGTCTAAGTTAAGGAGTTAAGGTGAGGTTAAAAGGGTTAGATTTGCAAATACAAAATGGCTAAATGGATTGCAATTATAGCCATATAGAATTCAAAACATAGCCTAATTGAGTTAATTTAGTGAAATCGGCTAGAATTTAAACACGATGAATTAAGATTAATTAATTAGCAAACTTCTTAAATTGACGAAATAAAATAATTAAACTAATGAACTAAATAACTTAAAATTATAAATATAAATTAAATTAAACTAATTTAATTGAATATTTAATTAAAATAAAATCTTTTTGAAATTATTTTTAAATATATATAAAATATACTAATTATATATATAATTATATAGAAACAATATACATTATTTGAAAATTATAAAAAGTCACAAATCTATTTAAAATAACTTGAAAACTATATTATATTTTTTTCAAAAATTTTAAAACTAATTATTTTAAGTCGTTTGAAATTGAAGAAGCTCGATGATCAATCTATAATGTGGAGGTCCAAAATTGGGTGTCAAACCCTAACAATTCAATAATATACCGCTCACAAGGCCCTACACTTATAGTCCAATAGTCATAAATCAACAATCAAAAGAATCAAGTAGGTCAATCTCATTTTCAAGTAGATATGTCACACGCAACAAGTGCATAAGTAACAACTAATAATAAAGTCACATATAAACATCAAATACAACAAGTCCCAATAATCAATCTCTCACCAGAACAATTTTCCATCGGCACAATAGCACTAGCCGGAACCATTCCCATCGGTGTTATATCAAATCACTAGTCGAACCCATTTTCCATCGACTTTACATCACATCACTAGCCAGAACCATTTTCCATCGGCTATATATCAAATCACTATCCATAACAATTTCTCATCGGCTTAATAACAATCAACGGTAAAGACCTCGGCATGATAATAATCGCATGCAAAGACCTTGACATCATAACACTCACCGGCAAAGACCTCGACATCATTAACACTTTCCGGAAATGACGTCAGCATCAAACTATCACATGTCTCGTCATGATGTTCAATAATTAATGCACACAAGCAATATCACACCACAGGGAAGAGACAAGAATTCACACAATTCAAGTCCACTTTCATGCTATCAAGTATTTCATCAATCAATCAACAAGAGGTTATAACAACGCAATTCACAAACATCATGATCATCACATAGACTTTTCATTTCAACCCTTTTTTATTCGTTAAGAGCTACCACGTGGACAACTAACCCTTCACCTCATTCCCATTACTCCCAACACACAAGCAACAAAGGGAATACACGAATTCTACTAGAATACAAGGTTTAGGAGATTACTTCCCTTAAATCAATCAATGATCACACCAAGAGTTGAGTCTTACCCTTCTGAATCACTTCTAAAGCACACAATCTATATCAAAGTAAGTATTCACAATCACTTTTCGAAAACCATAATACCCATATAAATTCTCTTGAAAAGTGGGTCAATCAATAAAAGATCCAATTTTGAAAATAGGGTTTGATTCTGAAACTTAGTACTTGAAAATGATGTTTAAGTCTTTAGGAACTAATTAGTGAAAACCATTTCGAAAAAGGAATTAAAACCACTTCAAAATCACCATTTTAGATCAAAACTCAAGTTCTTTAAAAACTTTGCCATTTTCCAAATCAAATCTCAAATTATTATGTTAGAATCCGTAAATAGTCAAAGGAAAATGAAGTTTAACAATCATAAAATCTTACCCAAATCATTCAGCACAAGGACACCTTTTCAAAATCGCCACAAAGGGACACTCAAAAATGAAAAATGGGGCTTAAACCCCAAAAATGGCAGGCAAAACCCCCTCTTATGTCGCAAAAGCGAACTTAGGTTCACAAAAGTAAACATCGCAACAGTGGGGACCTTTGCTTTCATGAACCAGAGTTTGCTTTTGCGAACATCACGATTGCAACCCATGTTTTTCTTTAGCAAACCCCGCCTAACTAAGACCATTTGCTTTTGGGACTTGGTCTCATTTTTGAAATCCTTGCGATGGTGAAGCACTTTTCGTGAAAGAAAGGCACATCATTACCGAAAAACCAGCCAACTCTCAAGGCATCAAAAGGACCCTCAAAATTTATTCAGAACCCCGTAAACTCAAACCAGGTATGTAAATCAATATTACCTGATGTTCTAGACTTAGTGGAACTATTAAAACAAAAATCTAAGGTCTCCTTGACTCGACATTGGTGAAAACCTCAAGAAATTATTTGAACACAACAAGGAACTAATTGAACACCTATAAGGAAGCTCGAGACCTCTCAAAAATCAACCAAGACCTCACCTAGGCCTAAAATCATCACCTGACTCCAACAGACCTCTCGGAATTTCAATTCGAGCAACAGAACCTTGAATTAGGAGGAGCATGACATAAAGATTAGGGTTTAGCTCTTAATTAACTTCAATTGGTTGTTTTGTTTTGTTGTCGCCTTCTGTTTATTGCAACATTTGTCCTTTGTTTAGGTTTATGTTTTAAGTTTATTTTATATCTTTACAATGGTTTAATAAGGAAATAAATCCAACTTCAATGGAAGCATAGAAAATAAAAAGTTTTAAAAAAATATTATTTTTTGTGCAAAAATTAGACATAGGGATAATGATGAAAGTTGATTCACTAATTACTGTGAATATAAATGGTTGAATCAGACTCAGTGTTATCACCAAAAAATCAATAAATAAAGTAAGTAATAAATTAGGAAGATCTCTTACTTGTCCATAGAAAAGAAGTATAAAATTGATATTCAATGATCAAATATAGCCAGCAATATAATCACAATGTACAAGAAGGATACCTCAAAAAGTAAAAGAAAATTGAAACAACAAAGATCTCTTTAAAAGGGAAAGATCATTGATCTCATGGAAAACCTATCAAGAACTAGAGAATGTCTAAAGAGGTGTAATGAGTATAGGACTTGCTATTAAATAGGGATAATACATAAATATATTTTTTAACTTGAGGACATCTATGTCCTCCAACTTTGAATTTGCACAAGAAGACACTTAAACTAGTATAAGTGCCTGTTTGGATTGACTTATTTTAGGTGTGTTTAAGCCAAAATAGCTTTTAAGCAGTTTTGAAGTGTTTGGGTAAAGTTAAAAAGTTCTTATAAGCACTTATTTTAAAGCCAAAATAACAAAAATAAGCCAAAAGCCATAAGTTAGAAATCCTAACTTGTGGCTTTTGGCATATAAGTCATAAGCCAAAAGCCAATCCAAATAGGCCCTAAGATTCAACAAGTACACACATCTGTCCTACGTCACATAATACACACAGGACGCTAAGTAGGATATAAAATTTGTATGTCAAATGTCATGCAGGATAAATTGGTTTTAAAGGTTCCCTCTTAAATTTAAATGTTCCCTTACAAACGAAAACTAAAACTATTTGGGTCTTTGATATCGTAGAAATATTTCTTTGCAAAATATATTCAAGAAATATGTTTTTTAGTCTTTGGTAGAAGAACAGAAAAATAATTTTCTATATTATAAATAATTTTACTTGTAGTTATTGTTTGACTGAATTACTTAATTCATATTTCACGTGACTATAAAAAACGTAAAAAATTCAAATAAAAAAGTTTGATTTGATTGTTTCTTTGGTTTATATGTTTAAACGGATTTCATTTAGCTTTTTCCCTAGTGAAAATCAAATCTAAAGAATATTTAACACCACTAATCCCTTAATAGAAATAAATGTTATTGTTTAGACTAAAAATAAATTTTTTTACTCAACTTATAAGAATAACTACTCAAAAGTAAAAAATGTGACACAAAATCCTATTTAAATTTTTTAGATTTTTTTCTGTGTGCATTTGCTCATGTGCTTATCTAGCATTGATAGTTCTACAATTTTATTTCAATTCGTGTGATTTTCAGAAATAAATATAAAAGTTAATAAAATTTAATGTTTTTTCCATTATTAAAAAAGGAAAAGGATAGATGGTGATATATTTATTATCTGGATGTACATATTCTCAAAAACACATCTTTCTCTCAGAAAAACAAAAAACAATAATCAATGCGAAGAAGTAAGCAAAAGAGAGAAAAAGAAGAGGAAGCAGGCAAACTATTACATATGTGATTGAAAATATCTAAAACAAGTCAAAACTGAGTTATTTTGTATGAAATATCCAGAATTACCCATTATATGTAATATAATACAATTAACTGCATGCCTTCTCATGCAACCAATTTAATCTTTTTTTATCATAAATGACTTAGAGCTTAGTCTTTAGAGCTTAAGAAACTTTAGTTTGTTGTTTTGTTTTATTATCATGTTATGTTTGTTTGTTTGTTTTGTTGTTGTGTTATGTTTTTTGTTTTGTTTTGTTGTTGTTTTATGTTTGTTGAAACATTTATCTTTTATTTTAGTTTATGTTTTCATATCATTTTATGTCTTTACTAAGGTCTTATAAGGAATTAAATTTCACCTCAACGGAATATAAAAAATAAAAGGATAATAAAATATTATTCTTTGTGAAAAAACCTAGATAGAGAGATAATCATAGAAGTAGATTCACAAATTATTATGAATTATAAAGGTCGAATCGGACTCATTATTGTCACAGAAAACTGATAAATAAAGTAACTGGTTAGGATGATATCTTACTTGTCCATAGAAAGAAAAATAAAAAATTAATATCCAATGACCATATATAGTAGTTACCATAATCACAATCTACGATAAGAGAATAAAACAGATGTCTCACAAAGCATAAGAAATATGATGATAGTAGACAAGAAAAATGGTAAAGAGAAAACGAGAAAAAGAAGGTAAAAAATGGGAATAAATATATATTTATCTTAAAAAAGATCAATAATTAAATAAAAAGATATTTTGATATCTATCAAGAACCAAAGGAAGTCTAAGGAGACGTAACAAGTACACAACTTGCTATTAATTAAATAAATCTTTTGATAATTGCTCATATTTGAAAAACACATATGTTCTTTCTTCTGATTATTGATTACATACTGAACTCATCAATTACCATCCTCATCCTAATTAAAACCCCATGCCCCCAGTAGGTTTTTCCCTTTCGAGACAATCAAATTAGTCATAAAAGGTAATAATGATAATATATACAAGTTATGGTGAATGGTGAAAATATGACACACAAATCAATATAGAACAACAAATTGAGTTGAAACAATCTTACACTTTTCACACTCACTTTTATGCGTGCTTAACATTTAGCTAAAAATGGATATTTCTAGTACATTATCACCTCATATATCTTGATCATAATTATATTGTCACATCTTTATCCCATATGTTTTGAGATTATTATGAGTTTTATATGTATATGAAGTATGTCAGATGAACACAATAAAAATATGAGATATTGGTCTGATTTGAAGTAAAGGAATGATGATTGGAGCAAGGCCAAATTCACTCAATATCCTCGACTCATGAAACAACCAAACAAGCCTACAAGCAAGAGATATTTTAGAGTACACTTGTGATTCTCGTGAAGCAAGAGTTCAGATAAACCAAGAAAATTATTCTAGCAAGTTTGGATTAGGTCATTTGATTCCCTACACATCTAGGTCCTTTAAATACCCTAGTAAATGACTTCAAAAAAGGGGCATTGGATATTTGGAGGCAAGAACACGCTTGGAGATAAGATATAAATTCGCCTCACATTTTTCCCTCTTTCTTCTTAATTTCTATTGTCATGAGTTCTATTATTGAATTTCTTAAAACTATTATGAGTAGCTAAATTTCTATCTAGGATGTGTTATGGAACCTTTTGAAGTATGACTTACATTATGTTTGATATAAATTTGCTATTATTTTTCTCTACTCTTTCAACAACGTCGTTAACTCTATAAATTGATGAGCCCTTGATTCATTGTGCCTATTTATTATGTATTCTTGAGTGAGAGGGTTAATTTATGTGGTTGTTGATTAGGTTAATTTATGTGGTTGTTGATTAACACCTATATCCAGGTCTATAGTCTTATGTTGTAGCCCAATTAATCTTTGAGTTGAGAATACTAGCGTGGGCAAGTATTCCTATTCAGAAAGTATGTCTATTATGGCTAAAAAGAGATCCTATATATAACAACGTTTTTGGGGTGTACGTCACTCCCCGAGTCTATACCCTGGACGTGGGCGGTACTCGAAAACCATTGTTGGTCCTCAAGAAAATTCTTAGCCTCGCTAACACGTAGAGGAAGACTAACTCAAGCATAAATAAGCTTAAAATTGAAGAAAAACATTTAAAACAGTTTATTGAATCTTAAAGTTGTCTGAAAATATTGGATATAAATGATAAAAGTTCAGAAAAATATCTTAAACTTAGTATTGAAAGACTCTCTAAATATGTATATCTATGAAGCATCTATTATTTAAAGATAGGTGTTGGAACAAGACCCACGACAACCTTAATCAATCTACTAAAGCAACAAAAAAATAGAGTCCTACGAAAAGCAAGGAGGCCTCACCAAAAGCTTCGGAGTAGTGATGTGGTCTCAACAAAGCAACTGTTGATTATACTGAATACTTGTATCTGCATCATGAAACTATGCAGTGTCGAATGACATCAGTATATGGAATGTACAATATGTAATAAAGCTTAATGAAACAGATAACTTAGCTAAAGGACTAAAGTAACTCAACTAAAGTAAAGCATTCACATGGAGAAAAATCATTTAGATTTACAATATAAGATGCAATGATAGAAAATACTAAAATATAAACACTTTACTTTATTAAGGAGTTTCTCTAACCAAAAACCGTCACTATGAGCCCTATGATGATACAATGTCTTACCCACTTACAAGAGCCACCATATACCTTACCAGAGTATAGAACACAACATTAACATATGGATCCACTAAAATCCTTCTTGAAGTGTCACGACCCAAAAATGAATGTGACGACACTTGTCTATTCCCACCAAGACAATACACCCTATATCCAACGAAAATGAAAGAAAATGTAAATATAAATCAAGAACAAGACAAAGGCGGAAAACTTATTCATTCTAAACAATACCCTAAAATCTTTTTGTCATGTGTACAAGCCACTAAATACATAAAGTGAGGAATTTAGAAGTATATACAAGTATCAGTATTTTTTCTCAAATAGAATAAAACATAAAGTAAAGGAACAAGAGGGTCTGCCTCGGTGACAAGCATCTACATATCAAAATCCTTGACAAGCCTCGAAATTAGAAGAAGGAGAACCTGTCATACTACCTTGAGATAGGTTCTCTAACACACCTAGAATCCTCAACAAAGTCTCCTGAAACAAAGGAGCTCCAAACTCGGGAGGAACCTGGTCCTCCGCAACCTCAGCTTGTGGCTCACGAGAAGCATCTCTAGGTCGACTTATGGTTGGTACCGCTCTATCGGCACGACCTCTAACCAGTGATGCTTCGTGAGCACGACCTTTAGCTCGAGCCCTACCTCTACCCCTAGCTAGGGTCTCAACAATAAGCTCGAGGACGGCTTCCACTCTACCGTCGGAAACAGAAGCTCTGATCCTCGGCATCTGCCGAAACAACAAGTGGCAAATCAACACTAGCGAAGGTAAACAGCTACGATAAGAAAAGATGAATAAAAGGAAGTTTCCTAACAGTCATCTTAGCCTCTCAATGATAAGTAGAGAAGTCTCTGTAGCGATCCCAAAGACTCTACATAGACTTGGCTTGTAAACACGTGAAACCTATGAACCTGGGGCTCTAATACCATTTGTCACGGTCCAAAAATTGGCATGATGGCACTTGTCCATTCCCATCAAGACAAGTCAATCTCAACCCAACGAAAATGAAAAAAACGTGGAAATATAAAGCAAGAACAAGACAATGGCGGAAAACTTTTTCATTCTAAACAATACCCCAATATTTGATTGTCACATGTACAAGCCACTAAATACATAAAGTTACAAATTTAGAAGTATGTACAGATCTCAGTCTTTGTTTCTCAAATAGAACAAAGCATAAAGTAAAGGAACAAGAGGGTCCGGTGGGATAAAAAGAAGCTACCTCTCAAAATCATTGACAATCCTCAAAATCAAAAGAAAGGGAAAGATATCACACGGGTCCGGGTTCGGAAACTACACAAGTGTATAAGCAAGGGGTGAGTACCAACAATACAGTACCCGACAAGCAACCTAATAAAAAAGGCATCTAGCAAGGAATTGAGTTACCCTTATACTCTAACCAAACCTCTTCAAACTACAATCTGCATAGAAATCAGCCCAACCTAACAATTCAACAATATACCACTCGCAAGGCCTTACACTTGTAGTCCAACAATCGAAAATCAACAATAAAACGAATCAAGTAGGTCAATCTCAATTTCAAGTAGATATGTCACACGCAACAAGTGCATAAATCACAAATAATAAGAAAGACACACATAAACATCAAATACAACAAGTCACAATAATCAAGCTCTCACCGGAACCGTTTCCCATCGGCACAATATCACTAGCTGGAACCATTTCGCATCGGTTCTACATCAAATCACTAGTCGAGACCATTTCACATTGAATTTACATCACATAACTAGCATGAACCACTTCCCACCGGATTTATATCAAATCACTAGCCAAAACCATTTCTCATCGGCTTAATATCAATTGCCAATAAAGACCTCGACATCATAATAATCATAGGCAAAGTCCTCGACATCATAATAGTCGTCGGCAAAGACCTCGACATCATAAACACTTGCCCAAAATGCCCTCGACATCAAACTATCACTTTTCTCATCATTGTGTTCAATAATCAATGCACACTAGCAATATCACACCACATGGAAGAGACAAAAAGTCACACAATTCAAGTCCACTTTCATGCTATCAAGCATTTAATCAATCAATCAACAAGGGTTACAACAAGGCAATTTAAAAACATCACGATCATCACGTAGCATTTTCTTTTCAACCCATTTTTATTCGTTAAGAGTTATCAAGGGGACAGTTAACCCTTCACCTCATTCCAATTACTCCTAACACACAAGCAATGAAGGGAATACACGAATTCTACTAGAATACAAGGTTTAGCATATTACTTACCTTAAATCAATCAATAATCACTCCAAGAGTTGAGTCTTCCCTTTCCGAATCACTTCAAAAGCCACACAATCTAAATAAAATCAAGTATTCACAATCACTTTCTGTAAGCCACAATACCCACATCAACTCTCTTGGAAAGTGGGTCAATCAATACAAAAATCCAATTCTGAAAATAGGGTTCAAATCCATAACTTAATTCTTGAAAATGATGTTTGATGCTTGAGGAACTCATTATTGAAAACCATTTTGAAAAAGGGATCAAAACCACTTCAAAATCACCATTTCAGATCAAAATTAAAGTTCTTTAAAAACCTTGCCATTTCTAAATCATATCTCAAATTATGATGTTAGAATCCATAATTGGTCAAAGGGAAATGAAGTTTTAGGATAATAAAAGTTTACCCAAATGATTTAGCACAAGGAAACCTTTCCAAAATCACCACAAAGGTTCTCGAAGCTCAAAAATGAAAAATGGGGCTTAAACCCAAAAAATGGCAGGCACCCCCCACCCCGATGTCGCAAAAGTGAACTAAGGTTCACAAAAGTTTACCCCGCAAAAGTGGGAATTCGCTTTTGCAAACATTGCAATCACGACCCATGGTTCACTTTAGCGAACCCCGCTTAACTGAGACCCTTTGCATTTGCGACTTGGGTCTCGCTTGTGCGATCCTCGCAATCACGAAGTACCCTTCGCGAAAGAGAAGCACATCAGTACCAATAAAGCCTGCCAACTCTCAACGCATCGAAAGGACCCATGGAATTCATTCAGAACCCCATAAAATTAAACCAGATATGCAAATCAATAATACTCTATGTTCTAGACTCAATGGAACCTCCAAAACAAGAATATGAGGTCTCGTTGCCTGACATTTGTGAAAACCATAAGAAACTAACTAAACGCCTAAAAAGGCTAAAACAAGCTCGAGACCTCTCAAAAATCAACCAAGACCTCACCTAGGCCAAAAATTATCTCCCAAATCCAACGGAACACCCGAAATTCTTATTCGAGCATCAGAACCTTGAATATTGACCAAAGTCAACCCAAAAGCTAAGATTCCAAAAATTTACAACTTAGGACCTCAATTCCTCAAAAAGGCACCGAATTGACAACTCTCACAAATTAGATTTTACCTTTCAAAATCAATGGAATTGATGTAATTCCATTCCGACACTCGAACTCCAAACTCCAAAAGACACAAAAAACTACTTTCTTAACAACTTAGCCTTTCAAACTCAAAACTTACAAATTCTCAACATTGAACTCAAAATCCAAAACCAACTTTAAAAACTCAATCATAGAAGACTCATGGTTAATATTGGGAGAGAAAAATGGTAATTTTACAAGGATTACCAAAAATGACCAACCCGGTCATTAATTATTCACTACTAAAAACCATGTCCGTCCTCAAATATAAAGCAAAATAAACAACCTAGAGCCTCAAAGAGAGGAGGATATGTGGCATGCATATTTGACTCTGTCTCCTAAGTCGCCTCACCAACAAAATGGTGCTTTTACTGAACCATCACTTGAGAAATCGTTTTGGTTCTAAGCTTTTGGACCTACCTATCAAAAATACCTATAGGCTCCTCCCCAATAGATAAGTCTTGACCGAAATCAACTAAATCAAGATAAAGGACATGGGAGTCATTCGGTACGTACTTCTGAAGCATGGAGACATGAAACACGAGGTGCACAACTTACAAGATAGGTGGCAAGGTCAAATTATAGGCAACCATTCCCACACAACTCAAAATCTCAAAGGGTCCAATGAATCTAGGGATGCGCTTGCCCTTCTTTCGAACCTCATCACACCCTTCATAGGTGACACTCGGAGCCAAACATGATCACCTCCTTGAATACTAGAGCTCGAACCCTCTGATCTTCATATCTTTTATGTCGGCTATAGGCTGTCAAATATCTACCTAGGATCATACGAACCTACTCCTTAGCATCTCTAAGCAAGTTTGTGTCTAATGAATCCGTATCAACTAAACAAAACCATCCGATTAGAGATTTAAACTGACTTCCACACAACGCCTCAAAAGGGGTCATGTTAATACTGGAGTGGTAATTGTTGTTTTAGGCAAACTCCACTAAGGGGAAATATTGATCCCATCTAGCAATAAAATCAACCACAAAAGCTCAGAGCATGTCATCCAACAACTGAGTCATCCACTAGGATTAACCATCTATCTAAGGATTAAAATTTGTACTCATATCAAATCGAGTACCCAAACCATGCTGCAATGCCTCTAGAAATGGGAAGTGAACAAAGAACCTAGATCCGAGACAATAGAAACTGGGACCCCATGCAGTCACTCAATATGACTAATATAAAACTCAACTAACTTATCTTCCGTATACTTTACTCGAACTGGGACTAAATGAGAGGAGTTGACCAGCCTCTCCACAACCACACAAATAGAATCATAACCACCCACACTAGTAGGTATTCCCACAACAAAGTCCATAGTGATCTACTCCCACTTCCCAGTAGGAATAGGCATCCTCTAAGATATACCTCTAGGTCGATGGTGCTCATACTTGACTTGTTACCAAGTCAAACACATCAAAACAAAACTGCAATATCCCTTTTCATACCGTACCACCAATAGTGGTGGCTTAAATCATGATACATCTTCCACGCCCGGCTGGACAGAATATCGGGAACGTAGGCTTCCTTAATAATCAATCTAATCAACTCACCAACCTTGTGCACACAGATCATTCCTTCAATCCTTAAGACACCCTTAAAATCAAGGACAACCTCTTTGTCTTATCCTCTCATCACCTTGTCTCTGAAGAAATCTTTGGTAATAGCCCACGAGTCCTACAAAACTCGGGATCTCAGTAACTAATATAGGTATGGTCCATCCCTTCACTGCCTCAATATTGGCTAGATCAACCCGAATACCCTCCTTGGAAACCACATGTCCCAAATATGCCACAGAGTCGAGACAAAACTCACACTTTGAGAACTTTGCATAAAACCTCTCTTCTCTCAATCTCTAGAGTACAATCCTTAAATGTCAATTGTAATCGTTCTTAGTCTCTGAGTACACCAAGTTGTTGTCAATGAACACTATCACAAAGGGGTCCAAATAAGGTTAGAATAGCCTGTTCAGCAGCTCCATAACGTTGCAGGGGCGTTAGTCAAACCGAAAGACATCACAAGAAACTCATAGTGCCCATAACGGAAACTGAATGGTGTCTTAGGGATATCCCATAATCTTGAGATGATGATAATCAGAACTCAAATAAATCTTAGAAAATAGAGATGTACCCTGAAGTTGATCAATCAAATCATCAATACAAGGAAGAGGATACATATTATTCACAGTCACTCTGTCGATAATCAATACACATCCTCATAGATCCATTCTTGATTCTCACAAACAACACAAAAGTAGCTTATGGAGAAACACTAGGGTGGATATACCACTTATTTAAAAAAAATCATGTAATTGATACTTCAATTCATTCAACTCAGTTGGGGCTATGCGATAAGAAGGAATAGAGATGGGCTTGGTGCCCGACACCGAGTCAATGGCAAATCAATATCCTTTCCACCGGGAAGGTCTATAGGAAACACATCTACAAACTTTCAAACCATAGGCACGAAATCCATAAGAGGTGGTGTCACGCCCTGAAACTACCCCTTAGATGTAACACGGGACCTAGGATCACGAGTGACCCCAAGTTAACCCTGAGTCTAACATATATTAAGCATGCTAAAAATATAACTAAGTAAATTATATACTAAGCGGAAGCTAAAAAAAAGTGGATATCTGAAATGGGGAAAACCCAACTAGTCTGAATATATAAAATATAACAAGAGCTTGGTGATGAGTGAAACAACACTTACAACTTTAGTTGAATCTACTACTATGTCTGAAAATGCCTCTAACTGAATAGAGTTGCTGGGACATGCCCCCAACTAACTCTAACAAGTCTGAAACTGAAAAATAAAATTTAAGAAATAAAACATGTATATTGTCCTCGAAGTTTGTGTACTCGCCACCAAAGCTGCTGACGTCAGACTAAGGATCAAACTAAGCATGATTTGGATGTTGAGTGCCTGAACCTACATCATGAAACGATGTAGTGTAGAGTATGCATCAGTCATTGGAATATACTGAGCATGCGAGATATAGATATGCTAAGTTGAACAAAGTATATAAGCTGAACAATGCATAATTGAGCAATGACATAATCTGAAAAATGGATTTAAATATGTACTGAAGTATAACTGAAAACTAAACTAAGTGTAATGACCCAGTACTATTCATGAAGATAACATGCTATCTGATTACTGGAGTAAATGATGAAAACCGGGTTATTACACTAAGAGTCTCACAGTGGGAGCTATTATTAACCGACATAAACCACGTGAGCTAAATGTGGGGTCTGATGTATATGCCTCATCCAGAGGACCCAATATACCTTGCCAGGGGTAAAGAGGTATGACTGTGGTGTGATCACTAAATCTGATGCCCAACCGAGGGGACTTATAAACCTATGTGGGTACGTAGTTCTAGGACTTTGAGGGTACGGTGAACCCTAGTCCAACTTGATGCTAAGTCTACTCCCAACTGAATATTCATGAAGGTAAAATTCACTAAATACTGAATAGCTGAAAACACTGACATGCTAACTTAGAATGCCATATTTATATACTGTGAATATTGCATTCGAAATTTGAAGCATGAATTTCTATCTTGATGGCCTAGCAAGTATAATTCATGAACTAGGATAAATTTACACAAGCTAGGGTTCTAAGTGCTATGCATGGAATTATACTAAAGTATCAAGGAAAAAGTTATTTAGATCAAATGAATCATAATCATAGTAAATCTTGAAAATTGAGAAACCCTAGGTCTGAATATTGTATGAGAATCTGAAGAACTACTTGTATTCTAGGGACCTAATGGGTGAAAGGATCCCACTAGTGAAATCCCATATACCTGGTGATGAAATCTACGGAGAAATTCTTTGGATTTCGGGGCTGAAATTTGAAGAATACTCATGCTTATTCTTGGGAGAAGCGGTCGACTTTTCCTCTTCTTTTCGCTCTAAGTTTGTTGATTTTTGGAGAATGAGGGTTCTAGGTATTGTCTAACTTGATTATTAGGATTTGATTGAGTAAAACAACGTAGTCTAGGCATCAAACAACGTAGTTTAAGTGCCCAACACATAGGGAAAAAGACCAAAACAACCCTGACTTAAGAATGACGAAGTGGACTTTACTATGGGACTGACGAACCGTCAATAGGACCACAGTTCCTCAACTATTGTGGTTATGGCCCTGCCCAACAAGTCTCTACCTAAATGAGAATAACTTTTAACTCCAAGCTTGGATTTTAGCAAACTCAGTGGCATTGGAAAGATAACTCAAATATCTTTGATTTGATAGGCCGTGCGCCACCTAATTCCTTTTGTGCTAAAAGATATTACTGTTTGAAGTTGACCCATACTTAAAGGTTGAACTGCCCCATGGTCCACTTTACGGACCATGTGAAGCACCACGGGCCCTAAGGGAAACCGTGGTTATTCACGAAAGCTTAAGAGGTACTGGGTTAATCTTCACAGGCCACCTAACAGCCCGTGTGGGGTTCCACGGACCGTCTAGTAGTCTGTGGTTCCTCACAAAGCCTTGGGTGGTACTGTTCTTCTTTGACGGGCAACCTGACGGCCCGTGTGTAGTTCCACGACCCGTGAAGGGGGTCCATGGTCCTCCATATTTTGCCAAGTATGGACCACGATGGGGGGTAACGTGTCATGGTCCTATACATTCCCCGTGGACCCCTCTATGGCTCACCATTTTTCCCTTGTTCGGTCTTAGTTAGATTTATAAGGTGTTACAATATCTACCCCTTGGGATCATTCGTCCTCGAATGAAGACTAAACAAGATGAGTATGAAGGGAAGAGCTGGAATCCCTATCAACTAGGTACTAGAAATGGATATCTAAGTGGACTGAGTTCCATAAACATCCAAATATGCTGGAATGCAAGGATAACAGAGGGAACATGATACTAGTGTTGAATTATACAAGAGTAAACTGAGAGACTGTAGAGGAACTATTACCTCCAGCTGAAACAGGATCGCAAGGAAAGAGGTGAGGATACTTAGCCCTTATGGTTACTTCTGCTTCCCAAGTCGCTCCCTCAATGGACTAACTCCTCCACAAACCTTTACTGAAGGGACTTCCTTATTTCTCAACCTACGAACCTGACAATCAAGAATGTCAACTGTAATCTCCTCATATGTGAGGCTATCCTTCATAGACACACTCTCTAAGGGTACTATTGATGTCGAATAACCCACACACTTCTTCAACAAGGTAATGTGAATGACTGGATGAATCGCTGCTAGTTCTGCTGGAAACTCTAACGCATAAACCACCTTACCAACCCTTTTTAGGATTCTGCAAGAAGCTACATACCTTGGACTGAGCTTCCCTTTCTTGCCAAATCTCATCACCCCCTTCATGGGTGACACCTTTAGAAAACCCAATCATCGATTTCGAACTCTAAGTTTTTCCCCCTCACATATGCATAGGATTTCTGACGACTCTAAGTTGTCTTGAGTCTATCTCTGATGAGTTTAACTTTCTCCATTGCCTCATGAATCGAATCTTTCCCAATCAAGGCTGCTTTACCTAATTCGAACAAACCAACCGAAGATCTGCATCTACGCACATACAGTGCCTCATAAGGGTTAAACTGAATACTGGAATGGAAGTTGTTATTATAGGAGAACTCTATGAGAGGTAGGTGATCATCTCAATTACCCTTGAAATCGATCACGCAAGCTCTCAACATGTCCTCTAAGGTCTGAATAGTACTCCATTGTGGATGAAATGTTGTACTGAGATTTACCTGAGTACCAAGATCTTTCTTAAACGACTTCCATAAATGGTATGTAAACTGAGGACCTTTATTTGAGATGATAGACAAGGGAATTTCATACAACCTGACAATATCATTTATGCAGAGTTTAGCGTAGTCCTCTGCCGAATCTATAGTCTTGACGGCCAAAAAGTGAGTTGACTTAGTAACTCTGTCCACTATCACCCAAATGGAGTCATGTTGTCTCCGAGTACGACGTAAACTCGTAATGAAGTACATGTGTATCACTTCCCACTTCAATTTAGGAATGCTAATCTCTTGAGTCACACCTCCTGGTTTCTGATGTTCTACTTTAACATGTTGACACTTAGGGAAATTAGCCAGAAAACCTGTGATGTCTCTCTTCATGTTGTTCCACCAAATGACTTTTCGTAGAACACGGTACATCTTATTGGCACCCGGATGAATAAAATACCTGGAATTATGGGCTTCTGTAAGGATTTTCTTCCTCAACTCACCCACATTAGGAACACATAAGCGACCCTATAACGAAGCATACCATATTCCCCTTGGGAGAAAACCTTAACTCTTTACTGATGAACTGCACCTTTCAACTAAAGTAATATAGGATCGCTATCCTTTTTTTCCTTAACTTTTGCTACCAATGAAGATTTTGGCCCATTATGAACTATCACACCACCATCTGACGTGTCCATAAGGTAAACACCTAATCGAGCAAGCTGGTGAACATCTTTGGATAATTCTTTCTTCTCTTCCTCATTATGTGCTACACTACTCAATCGAAATTCGGATTTTTTCGAGTTTTTCCAGTAAAGTATTCATACAAACATATAATTTACTTGTACTTCAAATATTTCTTTAGTCCTACCAAAATACAACTATCTAAGGTGTTTCTTAAGAAAATAACACAAAATATGATATGATTAATGACACTAAAATATCCAACAAAAAATAATAATAATGAAATCGCGTAAAACAAATATTGCAAATTAACAAGTCATAATGAAAATTATCATAATTTTATAAGTACTAAATCATGTTAAAATAAGTTTAATAAGTATTAGTTACATGACCAAATATTAAAGGAAATTAAAATTAGATTATGTGTTTTAATTGTCTAAACTAATGTAAAACTAAAAAACAAATATTCAATATTATTGTCATTCTTAGTGTTGAATTGATTTTCTTTTTGCATTAGTATTAATTTGATTTTGATTTAAGCTTTATTATGATTACCAACATCTGTGGACTATAATCTTTATTAAACCATTCAAAATTCTAAATTTCAAACTTGAAATAATATATTAAAAGATAAAAACTATGAAAAAGTATAAGAAATATTTAAAAATTATATCAAAGTAAATATTCTTATGTATAAAATAATATTTTAAAATTATATATATAATGTCGGGTTGGTTTGGTCTCGAGTTGGTTTTTTTTTTGTTAAAACCAAACCAATCTAAATATAGTCAAGTTTTTTTTTTTCAATACCAAACCAAGTCAAACCAAACCACTAGTCGGGTTTTCTTTTGGTTCGACTCAATTTGCGGTTTGGTTCAATTTTCAGTTCAATTTTGTACACTCCTACCTCATTCTATGTTCATAAAATGCAACTATAAAATGAATTCCATAACGAAACATGAAATTTTAAATACTCACGGTAGAAGAGATTAAAATATAACTTGGAACTCGAAGATTAGAGATTCTTGTTGTTCTAATATCAAACTGACAAAAAATGAGAGTTTTTCTTATATCTTTCAAATCTTCTAGTATATTATATTATCCACCACCTATCATACATCTATATATATACTACTAAAAGAGAGTAGGGTTGTCATAAACATGATATGAACCTTTTGAGAATATAGGAAGATTGTGGGGGTGTGGGAGATCAATGTGGAAAGTACGGAAGTGTAGGTATTACTACACATAATGGTGGAACTACACCTTGAAGTTACGGGCATCCACACTAATATGATAAATTTACAACACTCTCTACAATATTCTTTTTTTGTTGTTTAATTGTTTCATTAGAAAACCAACATAGATAGGGGATTTTCATCAAGAATTCAAACACAGGGGAGGTTAACATTATATTGAGGCAAATAAATACATCCCTTAACTGAACCCTTTTCAAATTAAGTTTTTAAAAAGAAAGAGAAGTAAGTTGATACATGTAGTTTCTGAACCAGAAAAGAATGATGCATCATTCTGACTTTTTCTCTCTCTTCTTTGCTTCTTCGTCTTTTGATGGGGAAACTAGCAAATTGAAAGTCCAAACAGCCAACAAAGTTGCTTGTATTGGAGCAAGCCAATAAACATGTATATGCTCCTTAGTAATATGATCACCCCGCGCATAAGCCCACCCCATCACCTACAAAATTTATTTAATTCAATATCTATCATGTCCATACAGAAACTTCACTTTATAAAACATATTCTTTAAAGCACAAGGAAGTACTTACAGAAGCTGGATTCATGCATCCCCCTGTTAGATCAGAACCAAGAATGTGAAGAGTCAGTTTGGACAGACTGGATATCCATGTCTTCGTGAAAGTACTCGCACGACTTCTTCTGGAAAGTCCAAGTGAAATGCTAACAATTGCAAATGTCAAACATCCTTCTGTCAATGCACCTCGATGGATGTCAATGCTCAAAACAGGTCCACGTCCTATGTTTGGAAATGCCACAATGATGAATCTAACCCCAGTAATTGAACCAAAGACCTTAAAAGCAATAAGATGGGGGAATTGTACATCAGAAGAAACACTCAACTATAATAAGCTTTTCTAGGAAAAATAGCAATATTTTAGCTGAATCTGGCAGGCAATAAAAGTAAAAACAAAATTGAAAAATTGAGTCACAATGTCATTGCCTGATTTTGACTGCAAAGTTAATGGTAAGTAGCTTCAGAATATGACTGAGAACCAATTAACACAAGTTTTTTAAAGCTAATAATGCCTTTGTTGGAAAAATTAGGGGAGGAAAAGCACTCTGAATCTCTCAAACTCTTTCTTGAAGACACGTAGAGGAAATCATTCTTTCTTACTTCACTCTACTTGCTTTCTCAATTAATGATTCACTTAGAAGACAAGTGGATTTCTACCGATTTGACTTACATTTTGGCTTATCAAAAATGACTATAATATCTAGATATTTATAGGACTATCCTAGCATGTACCTAGTTTAGTACATGTATTCAACCATACATGTATCCTTATATTAATATCCTAAATACATCAACTAACTAAATCCATGTATCACACAAATCAAAAACTCTATTCTCCTTCCGAGACAAGGTTCACATTTCAACAGACTTATCAATAACCTAACCATATCTTTCTACTATCCATTTGGTCACCCACAAGACTCTATTATATCTAATAGTTAAAAAGTTTGAGCATCCAATTTGCTCAACACAAAACTTTCAGACATGAGTAGAGTGGTAAAAGACCATAATATTCCAAACCTTTACACAATCCATGTGAGACAACTATATAATTCAACGCCCTTCAAACCCTTTTTGGGAACACTTACACAATTAGATGAGGTGGAAGACACTTGTTGATAGCATTCAAGAAAGGATAATTTCATTAAGGGCCATGGAATATCTAGAGCTTTAATGGGCTTTAATTAGCAATGAAAACATGTTTTATGATTGAAGAAGAGCTCTAGACCAAAGCAGATCTTTTGGGAAAGTCTTGCTATTATTTGGAGGCCTAGATTGAATACCAACAAGAGTTGGATTTTGGCCCAGAAATCTGTCCAAAGAAGAAGCAAGTCTAGTAACCCAAACTTGTGTTCCAGAAGATTATTCAATGCTCTGTTGACTACTTGTAGCTTTATTGAATGAAGTGTTGGTAGTCTTCTATGAACCTAGGGATTATACTAGTTTACTTAATTTAGTTTGACTACCCCATTGATAATTTCAAGGGAGAATGGCAGTCCCCTTCTAGGCTTCTACATAAAGGAGTTCTTTCTTCTTTATTGTAGCCAAGTTTCAATTAATATTAATGTTAGTAGCTTTTGTGGCTTGTGGAGACCTTTGAGATTCTCTTTAGGGTTGTGAGAAATATAGAAAAAGAATATTATTGAATTGTTGTTGTGTCTACATTATTACATTGAGACCCTATTTATAGACCCTAGAACACAATCTTTTCCAAGTAGGATACTATTTACTATTCATATTTCTATTTGTATTCCTATTTCTATTCTAAATAGGATTGTATAAACTTATTCCTATTCTAATAGGATTGTATAAACCTGTTCATGTTCTAACACTCCCCCTCAAGCTAGTACATACAATTCATGTGCCTAGCTTGTTACAAATGTAATTAATACGAGGACTGATGAGGGACTTGATGAGATATCTACAAGTTGATTAGTCGATTTCACAAAATTGACAGTCAATCTCAATGTGCTTGTCTTCTCATTAAATACTGGATTTGATGCATAATGTCAGTCAATCTCAATGTGCTTAATCTTCTCATGAAATACTGAATTTGATGCATAATGCCAATAAATCACAGAGTGATAAAATTACAGTGTTGAACTTCCCAAACCAAACTTGCAAAGACTGTTTCAGACCATAGAGTGACTCACACAATCAACATACAAAGCTACTAAACTCCCCCTGAGCAACAAAGTGCTCAAAATCTAGTATAAAGTATATGGATCATGTTGGAATCAATAGATGAGTCGATATTAAACAAGAAAGTCACCGAAAAATTGGTCGGAACATGCTCATATGCCAGAGTATTAGATTTGATGGATGAAAGTGGTCACAATCTAAGAAATAAAATTACATTTTCAGGTTAAACGTAAAGATCTATTCAAACCAAGTAATCATATTATGAGCATTTATTATCAAGCTCTATATATGGTTACTAATTCCAATTATGGAAATGTATATAAAAACAAACAAATGATTGAAATAGATCAGGAATGCGCTGAAATAGCAAGAATTGTTGAAGCTGAAATTCAACAAACTCAAATTCCAGATGAATATGAAATCCAATTTGGAAAAACACAAGAGATAGGAAGTCCTGGTAATAATCCCAGACTTTTATTAGAATATGGAAGAAATTCCATAAGGAAAAGTATATCTGATAGTTATGTAAAAAGAATTTTTGAAATCTCTAACATTGCTAGTAAAATATTAATACAAACAGGTGCAACAACCAATCATATTAAATGTATCTTAGTAGAGGGATTACCAATTTACGAAGGTATTCCATATACTTATAAAACCTTTGAAGGAAATAATTATGTATGCAAAAATATGGTAGATATACCAATCAGATTAGATAACATAAGAATAACAATTCCATGTTATATTTCAAATCATGAAAGTGATCATAATCTAATCTTAGAAAATTTGTTCCTTAATAGTCTAGAAGACTATAACATAGGAAAAAATGGAATAAAAATAAGTTATAAAAATGAAACTTGTTTCATACCAAAAAATGCCTAAAGAAACATCTTTTAAGGTATTGTTTTCATAGAAATAACATTCTATGAGTAAAAAATTACAACTTGTTGTCAGATTGACAATGGATCTGAAGCTAGTTTAGCTAAAAACTTCCTAATAAGAGATTGAGATATCAATAAAAGTAATATTTCCATGATAGGAATCACAGGAAATAAAGAAAAATTGACACAATCAAAAGAAAAGGTAGAAATAATTTTAGGATAAAAAATTGTTTCTATAAATAAATTATTTGCCTATGATAAATTAGAAACTGATTTATTGCTAGGAAATGATTTTCTACAACAATTCCAGGATTATCATGAAACCCTGTATATGATAAGCCTTAAAACACTTTGTGGACATTTTATTAAAGTCCCAAGAAAACAAAATCCATACATTATTGAAAAAGACAATGGAAATTATAAAAGAAAATACCTAGAAAATCCAAGGAAAATTTCTTGTAAGTGTCTTAATTTAGAACAGATTAAGAAAAATCTACAAAAATCTTATGGTGAAAATCCATTGGAAAAATGGGAAAGAAATCAAGAAAGAGTAGTCTTAACCCTTAAAGATCCTAATATCATCATTAGAGTAAAACCAATGCTCTATAATGAAGATGATAAAATTGAATTCAAAATTCAAATAAAAGAATTAATCAACTTAAAATTAATCAGGATGAGTAAAAGTCCTCATAGTAGTCCAGCATTTATGGTAAGAAACCATGCTGAAATAAAGAGAGGAAAAGCCCGAATGGTAATAAACTATAAAGAGCTAAATAAAAATTGTTTATTTGATGGATATTTTATCCCAAATAAAAACAATCTTATAAATCTTGCTAAAGGCAAAAACTTATTTTTCAAAATTCGACTGTAAGAGTGGATTTTGGCAAATAAAATTAGCAGAAGAATCTATTCTGCTTACCACATTTAGTACACCAAATGGTCATTATGAATGGATGGTGATGCCTTTTGGACTAAAAAATGCACCCCAGATATTTCAAAAAAAAAATGGATAAAATATATTCTAACAAGAAATTTTTAATAGTCTATATAGATGACATATTAATATGTTCTAAAACATATCAGGAACATCTAATACATTTGAAATAATTTTCAGAAATTTGTTTAAAAAATGTATATATATATATATGATGATTTGTAATTTCCGTCAACACACGTCTGCTTCCGGTCAGCGCCATTCGACTAACCGCACACTCAGGCGAGTGGAATGCCCCTTATGTTTCTTGTAAGTTTTTCTTCTTCTTCTTCTTCTTCCAATTTTTTCTTTTTCTTCATTTTGTAAATAAGTAGAAAACTTTGCTTTCGTTAGTTAAAGAAACGTGAAGGATATACCCGTGCAAGGAGTATATGTTTTATAGGTATTCAGGAGTTTATTGTACAAATTTGAATTCTAACTATGAGAATTATTGCATCTATTTGTTTGCTTGACTTCCTTTTAGTTTCCCAATTCACTTGGGCAAAGAGATGAAATTCAAAGAGAAAGTACTTCACTTCATCAATTTGTGTTGGATACATGGGATAAAGATTTGAAAGAATTAAACTAACCTCGAGGTTTTTAAAAAGGATTAAGAGATGAAGGTAATATTGTGCAAGCTAATAATTGAACACTGCAGACATTATCTGGGGAATCTTAATAACCCGTGAAAGTTTCCACCTTTCAAACAGTTGCACTAAGGGATGAACTTTCATGACTATAGGTTCCTAAAATCACTTATAGTTGTCATGACATATAAAGGTTATATAGCTAGGAAAAGAAGGCACAAAGCTTGGAATGTTACTCCTCTTGCTTTTGTGTGGGTCATCTGGAAGGATCAAAATAGGAGAGCTTTGAAGGGGTGAAGGTGAGTTTCGCTCAATTGAGGAGTAGTCTTCGATCCCTTATAGTTTTTTGATGCACCCATGCAGTTCCTATTTGTATAGAGGATTGAGTGTCTTTTGGAGAGAACCGTATTTTGTAGGTTTCTCCTTCCTGTATATGGCCAGCCTTTGGTTTGATCCATTTTTTGGCATGATCTTGGCATTGTTTAATTGAAAACCCTAGTTTCTTTTAAGTGAAATTCATCCAAGATTCATTCAGTTGGTAGTTTCAAGATTTGGGTTTTGAATTCGTTGAATTAATTTTTGGTTCATCTTCATCAAATTTTGGCATTTGCACTCTTCCTCCTAAGACTTTTAGCTTTGTGCACAATCCAAAAGGATGACTTATTGTACTTAAGAGTCAGACATGAATTGAATTCTTGGGGTGTTCCCAAGAGATAACTATTAAGTCCATTTAAATTCGTGTAGATCTCACATTATGAGAAATAAATTCATCTAGATCTCTGCATATTTTTTTGGTTAAGTAGCTAATGGTTATTTTTGGACCTTCCTTTGTTTTCCCCATTATCTAAGAGAAGAGGGAATGGGAGAGCGAAAACCCTGTTCATCTTTGCATTTGTCTAAGTTTCTTATTCGAAAATCGTAGCTCCTTGATTGCCCATATAATGTCCCCAAAATCAGTGTCTTCCTTTACTAACAAAGAACATGTCTCCTTCGGCATCTTGATGCCATTTCCTTTCCAAGGACATGTTCATGTACTACCGTCGTTGCCAACTCGCCCAAGGGCAATGAAAAGATATGTTTTTCCTTAGGGTGCTACTTTACTGATTGTTTCTGAGTGGGTTAACTATTACTAAGTTTTTGACTGAATTCCATGTCCCGTGAGGAAGACAAAGAGCCTACATTGTTTGAGTGTATACTAGATGTGAAGGCTGAGACGAGCAGAAATGTGGATTTTTGATATAATCTTTCTGTTCACACACCTCTCCACATCCATCACTAGGATTTCGGTCGGAAGTAATGAAATTCAACTCTCTGACAGTATATGATATTTCTATGGACATTGAGTTCGTTCTTAGTGTTATTGTTGAGTTGATTCTTAGTGTTACTGTCGGAGAATCAACACTAAAAGGCCAAGGTATCACTAAAAGTCCTGTAAATTCATGAGGTGCTAAAACTTAAACGAAGCATTAAAGGAATGTGAAAACACTTGTAAATAAAGTGAGTTTTTAAAACTGAACAGGGAGAATTCGAACTATTTGATAACAAGAAACTTTATATGTTGGTTGTGGATGATGATGACCACTACTATGTGCACCCAGTGCCTATTTATAAACATTAAAGCTAGATGCTGGGCTCCCTTTCCCGCTTGGATGCTTTTTGCTAGATTTCCTCCATCATTCTTGTATATTTGGATCGATGCCTCATATCTTACGCTTGATAGGCAGCTGGATTGGCTGAATCCTTAATTTAAGTGGTTGTATTATCTGACCAAGAAACACTCATCCGTTCACAATCTGTGAGAACTTAGTTGTTAACTAGTTCCTTGAACTGTAAGAGCTTCCTTGAACTTGGTCAAATGCGGTAACCCTCATATACCATGCTAAATTGGGTTATAGCTGTCTCTTGAATTTATCTTCTTGGACAGCCCATTCTCGGCATAATCTTTGCCAAAGAACTGCTTAATTGACTGGCCAAGCCCATTTTAGGCCTAATCCATCATTATGAAGACGATTATCATCCTGCAGCAAACTAGCTTCAAGGATTTGGTTTTTGACTTGGATTTTGATCCTTCAGTTGATCTGTGTCGAATCTTGGCATTAACAATAGGAAAAGAAAAAGGTCCAAGAGCCTAAAACACTCCCAGACACAGTTCCCAATGCTCTTTCTCTCTCATACTTCTTAGGAGAGAGGAACCCATCTTTTGCGGCATCCTCCACCGGAATCAGCCTTTTTTTTTAATAGCCAACAATAATCACCCACTGTGATTATTGATAAATCACCCACTAGTAGGATGGAGGAGAATCGAATCTATTTCAATGCTGGTTCAAGTCTTTTGATATCACCAAATGGGAAACTGAGAAAGCTGAATGGTACGAATGGGTAGAGAGAAGCAGAAAGATGATGCACATATCGTCCATGAGTAGAAAGGTGTTGGAATGGATCTGTCTCTGTCTATGAGAAGCATCCAAAGAGAAAAAGAAAGAGACAAGGAGGTGGAAACTAGCTGAGCAAGAGGCAGTGCATTTTTGCACGAGAAAACATAATATACATGGGAGGTTCATAAGCATCATAACAGTATATAGAGGGGGAACGTCAGGCCTAATTATTCCTGAGTTGGCATCGAATGCGGGGTGGTTGGATGTTGCATTGAAGATTTACAGATTCATTAAATGCAAGAAGGGAAAGGAGAAAATACCTAGTACAAGGGTGGTTGCTGATTATCCATATGCTAATGCTATACGAGATAGTAAATGGCAATCTAGGAACCTACGCAGTGCAGAGGTCAAAAGCATTATGGGTAAGGTGGAAGTTCTAGATAAAATAAGTACCCAGGAGGGTGATCTGTTATCTAGATGCTTAGTTGGGTATTGCAGAAGCCCAAGGAGAGGACAACTTTAGCAGACATAAGAAAATGGTCATCAACTAATTGGAAGAAAGCCTTTGGAATCAACATTTACGAACTGAATGATGAGAAGTTTTTGTTTGAGTTCCCAAACAGAAACATGGCAGAACAAACCATTAATGAGCAGTGGCGTTGGAAGTCTTGTAATTTTAATCTGGAATGGTGGAAACCAACAACAGGTTGTACTCCTAAATATGCACTTGTTAAAGAAACATGGATTAGGGTTGTGGGGATCCCCCTACATCTTTGGTCAAAGAAGGTTTTCCAAGAGATAGGAGAAATCTGTGGAGGCTGGTTGGCTACAGAAGAGGAAACAGAGCTAAAAAATCATATGAAGTGGGCTAGGATCCTGGTAGCTAACGACGGTAGCAGTATCCCAAGAGAGGTGGAGGTGTCGCGCAACGGCACTAAATTTCACCTTCCAATCTGGCCGGAATGCTTGCCAAGATTTGAATCATCGCCGGAAAATGATAAGGGGGAAGATGAAACCTATTATCCAGTTCAGAAGTCTACCCAAGGGATTTTAGAGGAGGTCGTAGGTGATGATGCAAGGAGATCCCATCAAACTAGGGATTTGCTACTCTCTCAGCACGTGACAACGTCAGAGAAAGTTAAATCTAAAGCATGTGAGGGGCACGTGAGTCTTTTAAATGAGACTCTGGAGGTGGATCACCAAGTTGGGCCTAATTCCAAGTTATAGATTGAAGGCCCAGATGTGGCAAGCCTGGTAATTGCTAATAATTTTCAAGAGGACATAACGGTAGTCCAGAGCACCTGTGACTTTATCGAAGACATACAACTCAAGTGGCCATGAATGACAATTCTCAGTTACCCGAGAAAAGAAGTTCGCACGCGATGGTAGCGGAGAAATCAATTGAGTTAATGGTGGAAAAGAAGTTGCAGATAGTGGGAGAGGAGGCTGATAGTCAACTGGAAAGGAATTTTGACGTGGGAGGGGATGATCGAATCAACAGTGGGGTTACTACTTGAAATTCTGAAACAGAGTTAGTCAACTGGGAGGTTGATGATGTAGAGCCTCTAATGGTGCAGCAACAACTCATAACTCAGGGCAAGGAAAAAGAAGCATCCAATTGGGTGCAGCAAAATCTCATTAAATTGGGGAAAATTTTTGGGATTGATTTCCAAGGTCATGAAGAGGAAGCCACAGAACTTCTGATGCAAATAGACAGTTGCAGACAAGCAAGAAAACTGGAACCGTGCAGTGAAATTTAAAAACTCTAAAGGCGTACAAGAATTAAAAAACTTGATATGTTTTGATGTCAAATTTAAAAGTACAGGGAACATGAGTTGTTTAGCATCAATTCTGGGTGGTGAAATAGGAGTTCTGCCTACTATATACTTGGGAATGCCTTTGGGGGCCAAATCCAAGTCCATAGACATATGGAATAGTGTGATTGAGAAGTGTGAGAAGAAATTGGCCAAGTGGAAGTCTCAGTACTTATCAAAGGGGGGTAGACTGACCCTTATTAACTCAGTACTTGATGCTTTGCCAACCTATATGATGTCCCTGTTTCCTATCCCACCAGGGGTCATTAAGAGGTTGGATCGTATCAGGAGGAATTTTTTGTGGCAA
>JAJOOR010018138.1:0-53872 GCA_036250505.1 Solanum acaule | reverse complement strand
TAGGAGATATGACCCTCCAAAGTAGACCCTCGAAAAAGGCTTCACTTGGAAATTTCGGATTTTGATACGGTTGCTCTAAAATTTGGGTTAGACCCATTCCCCACTCAATTTGACCCCCTAAACAAGAATATGAAGTCGTATTTTCAAAAAACGAAACAAATTTTATTTTTATTTTTATAAATAGCTAAACAAGTTTCCGGTAACTTCCGAAGCACATTTTTAAGAACTTTTTGGGTCATTTCAGTAATGCTGTAAATTTAATTGGTAGGCTTAGGCATCCTCTTCTTGTGTTGATCATGTATCTTGACTAATGAACCTTGAATCGGTAAACCTAATGTTGGTAGCCCTTTCATGTGGAGTCTATGAATGAATGGTAAACCTTGAATCAGTAAACCTAATAGTGGTTAACCCTTTCATGTGTGAAATGATGAACCTTGAATCGGTAGACCTAATGGTGGTTGCCCTTTCTTGAGGATTCAATGAGCTATCCTCATAATGTACCTTGAATCGGTAGACCTAATGGTGGTGGCCCTTTCATCTGTAAATGTACCTTGTGTCGGTAGACCTAAATGTGGTAGCCCTCTGAAGTATAATAATGTTAATGGAAATGAACTACTCTATGGGAATGGAGGCTAAGTACCGAGAGGATATGGTAAGATGGAACATCTTTATTATCCCATAACTATGTGCCCACATAGGATACCTAGTGGATCCACCTAAGCTAAAATACACTTAGTTCTACCTTAGGCAAGTAGAACACCTCCTTCGGTGTAGGGTTATATGACACCAGATTCCATGTTTTGCTCTCATGGTCTATGTCGGCTAAAAGCTTATTCCCGTCATGTGAGATGTGCATTATGGTTTCTTGAGAAGTTCTATGAAATGTGGGTGTTAGTATAGGATGCCATCCATGCATTGCACGAGTAGGATTTTAGAGGGCTATAGTGAGTTCTCTAATGTCTTAATGGCTAATGTATGAATGTGTTCTTAATGAAGCTAATGAAGAATGTTGACTCAAATTCTTAATGTAATGATGCATACTATACTTGGATTCTATTATGAGTTATTTTCCTTCTTATGACTTATGAAATGAATGTGTTCCTTATGTATGAGTATTGTCTAATGATGAAAAGGAAGAATGGTAAGTTCACTTTTTGTGGCCTCAACGTGGTACTTAGTGTGGATGGTGGTATGGGACGCTATCCATACATTGCACAAGTATAGCTTAGGGTTACTTAAGGGGAATGCTTTAATTTGATGAAATGTCTTATATGTTGATTATACTTGTATCGTATGCCTCTTATACTAATGTACATGATGTTTCGGCTTATGCTAATGGACTCACTTGAGGCCCAAATTAAGCTAAATAAAAGGACCAAGTAGGTGCATCACCTACTTTGTGAGCCTTTGTTAGACAGATAAGTCATTTTATTATTGATTCAAGTCTTGATATTTGGTCCTGATAACAACAAGTAAAAAAGAGTGGAGTAGAAAGGTTACCTAGATAGAAGATACATGGACCTAGTTCATCTACATCATTAGTACAAAAGAGAAGCAGAGCAATATTCACATGTATAGACTTCCATCAATTTGAATAGAGCTACTACAGGGTTTATTTAATATATGCCTGTAGTAATTCGTCAGTCATAGTCCAGTTAAGGGAGAGGAAAAATTGATCATATGCTAGTTGTTATTATTTTCTATTTTGCATGGGAAAAGAGTCGGAGCACCCTCACTTGTTTTTAAAAAAATCTATTAGTACGGCCAGAGCTATCTAGTTAAGCCCAAAGGGGTTAACTCTAAGATTTTATGAATCATGATATAACTTTATAGGTACCTGACATTTACATGTTATTAGAGTTAATGTTTTATGGTGCGTTCAAGCTTCAATATTTATTTTCTATTTCGACCTTCAAAGAGCACCAGGCATTGAGCGTGATATAACACAAGCTAGTAATGAAGGCAAAGTTGACCTCGGCCTCTTACTCTAAAAGTTGAACTATTGAGGATTTTCTTTTTCTATCTTGACTGTAGTATTTATATTGACCTAGAAGGAAGCCAAATCCCAATAGCAGAACACCTATAAGAATTTTTAGGAGATTAAAGAGGGTAGATGGGGAAATCAATTGTATGTGTTTAGGTGAGTAAGGAATATGAGCAGAACTATCCCACCTGTGACTTAAGGCTTAAGGCAATGTGTTTGCCCTTATTATGGTAGAGTGGTTCTATAGGACATCTCATAGTTTCCAAAGATGGTTTGTTATATAATTATACATGCTGCATGTTCTATAACTTATCTATTTGTATGTCATTTGCTCTTTGTAGATTACCTTCTCACAGGTTACCTAATGTCATAGAATGCTTACATGTAAATGCTATCCGCTTTAGAGCACCCTTGTTTATTGTTATATGTTTTCATAGGACCTTTTCCTTACATGTTATTTATTGCACTGGTTACATTCCACATGTCAGTTGTCCATATTTTATGGGTACTGCATGCTAATTGATGATATGCTATGAGGAAAATTAGTGCTCATGGGTTATATGACTCGCATATCACTTGTTTACACGTCATAGGCATCATAAACCATTTCTATGTATATTACATGCCTCGTAGCCTACTTTCTTAAACATTACAGGCCTTATAGCTTTTCTAGCCATGTGTCAGGTGTTCACTTGCTCATATTTCATAAGCGTACTGATTGACATGTTAGGTCACCAATCCATGCGATATATCGCACTTGATCAATGTGATTTTTGTTCCGTAGTTCATATTTCATATAGTCTACTTGCTTACGTATTATATATTTTGTAGCTTTAGTACTCATGCATCATGTGGTCATCTAGTCCATTTCCTACATTCCCTACTGTTCATTCGCTCACACGCTACCCTATGAACCATATGCGTGTATACACCATATATTTCTATAGCTTAATGCCCATATATTATGCGCTCCCTTTTGTGCTAATCTGCCTATGTGTCATACCCAATGTGACTTATTTATTTATCTCTGTGATTATTGACTTGAGTTTTGAACATTTTGGAAAAATATTTCCTTGTATCATTATGTAGTGAATATTTTGACCAGAAAAGGTTGGGCATATATGTAATTCATCACAACCATAGATATTTACTTAGCATAATGCCTTATTCGAATGTGCGGCATAAAACTTTAGATTTTATATTAATAGCTATGTGTTCTTCTAAGTCTCACCTCTGAAAAGCGTCATGAGATAAAAGAGAAGGGAAAGTAGATCCCCGATAGGTTAGGCCTATGATTTTGTGCTCGTTCCATATACAAAAAATTGGGAGATACTATAGTTATTCTTTATTGTTAAGGCCCGGAAGCTAAGCTCAAAAGTTTTATTGTGGAAGGAATAGAATATAACATAAGATACTTGGGAATAGAATATCGTAGAGATCCTAAATGCCCCTCCTCGTTCTAAACATCAACATCAGGATCTGAGATCATATGGTCCCCTTATATGATCATATATCCTACTAGCAGTTATTCATTTGATATGTCATTTGCATGTCTTGTGTTTAGGTATATTAAAGTCCTTATTTGTATGAATTCTACTTGCGTATCTTTAGTGAATTACATGGTCAAGAAAGGGGTTGATTTGTGATATTATTATTTCATGAACCATATCTATTGATATCTCATGCTAGAGTTGTCTATACGTGTTTTAGGTTAGTCTACGTATTTTGGATAGTCCTATTTACAGAGGGAACTTTCGCAAATATCCAAATGAAATTCCAAGGCTAACCAAACTATCAACTTAACGTATCATTCGAGGATGAATGATCCTAAGGGGGGAGGATGTAACACCCCATATTCTACACGTATCTAACAGCCCATATTATTCATATGATTTTTCTATTCTTGTGATACTTGACATAGCCTTATAGTATAGGCAAGGGACCATATATCTTAGCGTTGGTTTAAATTAGCTCGGAAGGTGATGTGATGCCTTGCACGTTTCAACATGTGTACTACAAGTTAACTCCAACGGGAGTATTTAAACTCGAGACAATAAGGTGGTAATTTAGCTTAAAGTTGAAAGTTAAGTGCTAAGTTAAAGAAAAAGGATAATATTTAGAAAATGTTATAAAATAAGTGAGCTGCTTGCTTGACTTAACTAAGCTAGTAGGTGACAAGTAGGTGCATCACCTACTTTGACTTATTGACCAGTCCAAAGGACCAAGTAGGTGCATCACCTACTTGAGCTATATGGATCTAGTTAAAAAGGCCGAGGTTTATGGATCATATTTGGGCGTATGCTAATGGACTCACTTGTGTCCCATATTAAGTTAAATAAAAGGAAAATGAAACTAAAGCCCAGCAACCAAATCTGCCAAGGCCCAATATATTCAAGCCCAAATGAAAGCAAGTAGGTGCATCACCTAGTTTGACCTTTTGAGTTGCTTGATGTACATAAGCAGGTGAATCACCTACTTGACCAATTAGTGGCTGAAAATGGACCAAAAAAAGGGAGGTTCTAGAGGACATTCTTAAAGGTGAAGAAAGCTCAATATAAGATGTATTGGCTGCTATTCTCACTCATTTTTAACACACAATATTGAGAATTAACTCCAGCTCTCTCTCTCTTTTCTCTTAAGGATTAAAACAGCAGCCTTAAAGTTCCTTCTAGGATTCTTGAAGAAACCCTCATATCTGCAAACCAAGTGTGAAGGGAAGTTGAAGTTCTAGAGGAATTCAACTGATAAGGAAATGTTGCAGAAATTAAGATAAGGTGACTGCTCCATTTTCTTCCTCCTTATGTATGAGTTTGAGTGAAAAATTATGGGTGTGCTGTCATAAAGAACTCAAGGGGGTGGTGAGATCAATAATTGGTTGTATGATAAAGAATATTTGAGGTTGTTTTATGTGTATTGTTGTTGGTGCAACTTGGGTAATCTTGGAAAAGGATATATAATGATGTTGAGCATTCAAATGATAAAGTGGATGTTGATAACCAGCCACTTAATATTCAGGATGAGAATGATGAAACTAATGAGCTCTTGATCAAAGCTTCCAGTCCTAGCAATGATATTGATCTGGACAATGAGCTTCAATAGGTTACTACCAAGCAAGGTCTCTCCCCCAGAGGCATACATTTGGAGAGATTCTCCCCCAAGAAGGCTCTCCTTATTGCCTCAGTCACTGCAGGTAGACCAAACACAAGATTATTCACCTCCAGATCATCTCAATGATTAACACAATCATATGGAATGCTAGAGCTATCAATACCCAAGGTGTCATAGAAAGACTCAAAAATATCGAAAATATTTATCACCTATCCATGATTGCCAACTTAGAGCCTTTTTTAGACAATACTCAAATGGGTATGTTTAAAAGTATGCTTGCCATGGATCATGTTACTAGTAACAACAATGGAAATATTTGGTTGGTTTGGACAACTGAGGTTTTCTGCAAAGTTCTGGAAGCAGATAAACAACAAATCACCTATTAAATCAACCATGTGGAAGCACCTAGTACTTACATCAAGACTTTTGTTTATGCTAAGTGCAAAGACTACCTCAGAAGACCATTATGGGAAAGAATGCTTCACTATGTTGATACTAGAAATGATGTTCCTTGGTGTGCTGTGGGTGATTTCAATGTCATTACCAACAATGAGGAAAAACTTGGAGGGATCCCTTACAACATGAGAAAGAGCCTTGAATTTATTAGTGTTATTGAAGCTTGTGGACTAATGGACTTGGGGTTCAATGAACATAAATTTACCTGGTCTAACCTAAGGGGTATCAACTTTAGAATTTGGAAAAGGTTGGATAGAGCTATGGCTAATGACAAGTGGCTGCAGGACATGCCACATACTAGCATCACTCACCTTCTTTCTGTGGGGTCAGACCACTGCCCAATTCTCATGGAGATGAATGTCAGACAGGCAAACTACATCAAATATTTTAGATTTCTTTACTGCTGGGCAGATCGACCTACTTTCCTAGACACTGTGATTGATTGTTGGGACAGACATATGGAAGGGGACCCTATGTGGATTTTCCATCAAAAAATGAAGAGGGTTGTTGCTACACTCAGTTCTTGCAACAATATTGATGATATTGCAGAAGAAAGCTTGATTCAAGACAATATTGATGAAAATAGAGTTGCACTTCATGCAATTAATCCTGATTATATCAGATACATGAAAATTGAAGATTCTATTTTCAGACAAAAATCACAGCTTCACTGGTTCAAGGAGGGAGATGGCAACTCAAAATTTGTTCATGCCTTGATTAGAGGAACAAGAAGGAAGTTGTTTATCCACAAAATCCTTGATGATAATGATGAATGGATACAGGGAGATGAACATATAGCAGAATCTTCCTGTGAGCATTTTCAGAATATTTTCACTGCAGAAGAGAAGTTTATAGATGAGACTCCTAAGAACTGTATCCCAAGGCTAATTACTCAAGATCAAAAGAACAAACTTAGTTCACTTCCAACTATTGAGGAACTGAAAGAGGTGGTTTTTTCTATGAATCCTAACTCTGCAGCAGGTCCTGATGGAATTAATAGTGGTTTTTTTCAAAAGTGTTGGGGCATTATTAAACATGATTTGTTGGCTGTCATTCAAGGTTTTTTCAATGATCAGAGGCTCCTTAAGTATTTCTCTCATGCTTGTTTGATTTTACTCCCCGAAGTGAACAATCCTAATAAACTTTCTGAGTTCAGACCCATCAGTTTGAGCAATTTTACTAACAAAATTATCTCTAAGATAGTATGTCTCAGGTTGGCCCCTATTTTACCTTCCTTAATCTCCACCAACCAATCAGGATTTGTCAAGGGTAGAAGCATTTCTAAGAATATTATGCTTGCTCAAGAAATCATTCAACAGATGAAAAAGCCCACCATTGGTAGTAATGTAGTGATCAAATTAGACATGGCTAAGGCCTATGACAGGGGTCTCTTGGTCATACATTTTCTTGGTTCTTAGGAAAATGGGGTTTGATGAATTGTTCATTGATATGACTTGGAGGATCATGACTAATAATTGGTACTCCATCATTATCAATAGCAAGAGATATGGATTCTTTCACTCATCAAGAGGTTTGAAGCAAGGTGACCCCCTCTCCCCTGACCTATTTATTTTAGGTGCTGAGGTGCTCTCCAGATCTTTGAACACACTCCACCAAGACCCTCTATACCATGATTTCTATGTGGAAATAAGGGGCACCCAAATTAATCACCTGAGCTTTGCAGATGATATCACCATTTTCACCTCAGGAAGGAAACATTCACTCATGCTGATTATGAAGACTTTGGCTATTTATGAGCAGAGTTTGGGACAACTCATTAATAAAGCCAAAAGTCACTTTTTTATTCCATCCAATGCCTTCAGGACTACTTCTGATAGAATCAAGAAATATACTGGCATTCACCAGAAAGAAGCTCCAATCACTTATCTTGGATTCCCTCTCTTTATTGGTAGACCTAGAATTATCTACTTCTAAAAAATGGTCAACAAAGTGGTTAACAAAATCAAAGGCTGGCAGTCAAAAATGTTGAGTTATGGGGGCAAAGCTACTCTAATCAAGCATCTCCTCCAGTCACTTCCTATAGATCTACTATCAACTATTTCCTCTCCCTCGACCACTACTAAGCAAATTCAGGGCATCATGGGTGATTTCTATTGGGGTTGAAGAAATGATGAGAAAAACAATCACTGGTCTTCTTGGAAGAACCTAAGTTTTCGTTATGATGAAGGGGGCATTGGGGTTAGGCTCATGAGTGAGGTTTGTCAATCTTTCCAATACAAACAGTGGTGGATTTTTAGGTCCAAGCAAACTTTATGGGGTGATTTCCTCAGGGCTAAATATCATCAAAGATCTAACCCTGTGAGCAAAAAAATAGGTTGTCAAGACTCCCATGCTTGGAGGCTTATGACAAGGAATAAAAACAAGGTGGAGACTCACATACAATGGAAAATCAGGTTTGGTTAATGCTCATTCTGGTGGGATAATTGGTTAAGGGTTGGCCAATTGTCTCAGTTTACTGAAGACAACAACAGATTCAACAATGATACTGTCTCAGATTTTATTGAAGAGGGAGAATGGAATATAAACAAAATCATTCAGCTAGCTCCTCCAACTCAGGTGCACAACATCATTGCTACTCAGCTTCAGCTTCAACAAGGTATTCCAGATCAGCCAGTGTGGAACCTCAACTGTAATGGTGTGTTCACCTGTACTTCTGCCTGGAACTCCATCAGAGAACAGAGAACCAAAACCAAAACTAACACTCACACTTGGCATATAAATATTCCTTTCAAGTGCTCTTTTCTATTACGGAGAGCATTAAGAGGCAGGCCTCCTACAAATGAGAAACTCTCCAGTTTTGGCATAGAACCTGCAGACTGTTTATGCGGTCATCCAGCAGGAGTGGATACCATTGATCACATTTTTAATGCTGCAATATTTGCCAAAAAGGTTTGGAAATCTTTTGCTGACTCCCTGGGCATCCAAACTGATTATATTCCTCTTAGATATATGATTATGAGATGGTGGGAAAACAACTACAATAATGAGGCCCATAAACTTATTCTCCAATCCACTCCAATCTTTATTTGTTGGAACTTGTGGAAGAATAGGTGTGCATTAAAATATAGGGGAAAGCAATCTAACATTGCAAGGGTCAAGTTCTTGGTGCTTAAAGATACTTTCAAGTTACTACATACTATTTTTCCTTACATCACTTGTCCATCAAGCTGGATGGAAACTGTCATCCTTATTGAGAAATGCTTTCATGAAACCAAGGTCACTCTTGTCCTATGGATGAAACCACTAGATGTGTGGTTTAAACTGAACACAAATGGAAGTGCATTGGACAATCCGGGGAGCATAGGAGCAACAGGTATTCTCAGAAACTCCAAAGGAAACTTAATATTTACTTATTATGTTCCTTTGCTGCATGGCACCAACAATCAAGCAGAAGTGGAGGCAGTTGTTCTTGGCTTATCATGGTGTGTTCAGTTGAATTATCAAAAAGTGGTACTGGAAGTTGACTCACAAATGCTGGTGGACTGGCTTATGAACAAATCAGCCCCTCATTGGAACATTTCATCACAAATGCAGCAGCTTCACACCCTTACCACTCACTTCTCACATTTCAAATGCATTCATACACTCAGGGAAGCCAACTTTGTGGCAGATTCACTCTCCAAGCACAGCCATCAACTCACCAGTCCCCAACTATACATCACCAGCCAACAAATTCTGAAAGAGGCACCAACTTATCTTCAACAGGACAAGGCAGGCATGGAAAGTTTTAGAAGAAAAAAAATGAAAGAATTAAGAAACCCCCTTGACTTACTCAATAGCATGGTGGACCTATGAAGTCGCTTGAACTCCAAATTGTCCTTTTTGGTGATCTATCAGTCATCTTCACATAGGCTATCTCTTTTTAAGTTATAGCTTTTATGAAGAGATTTTATTTTTCTTTTAAAGGGAGAGTCTCCCTCATTTATGCTTTCCTAGATTCTCTGTATCGAGAGGAGTCCTCTCACATAGGTGCTTAGATGATAGGCTTCATTTCTAGTATGGGTAAGAGTTGGAGAACCTTAGTAGGCTACCAACTCTTGAACCACCATAGGATGGAGGTAAGGTCTATTCCCCCCTACATGTATTTTTCCTTGTTTATCTATGATAAGGCCTAGGGGTGTTGTTCAACCCCTGACCCCCCACAAGGGCCGTTAATTTTTTTTAGAAAAAAGCATAGTCAACGTATAGATCATTATAACATAAGAGAAACATACCATAAGTACCCTCGAAGCATACTTGTGCAATGCATGAATATGACCACATCAATCCCACCCATGCAAAGTAAAGCTTCTTGAGTAACCATAGTTCATAATTCATATCCTTGTTCATATTGTTATTATAGTAGGAAGAATCCTTAATCTACATAGACCATGTGAGCTTAACATGGAATCCGGTGTCTACCCCACACCGAGAAAGGGTTTTCCTACTTTCCTAAGGTAGAACCATACTCTTAGCTTAGGTGGATCCACTAGCTAGATACCTATGAGGGCATATAGTTTATGGGATAAGAATATTTCTACTAGAAACACAGACTCAACTAAGGTAGAATGTTTCCATCTCATGGGATACATATTTTGGGGACCTGGACTCAACTAGTGTAAAAGGTCCCATTGGGATGCCGGACTCAACTAGTGTAAAAGCTTTCATCTCATATTCAATATCCACTCGTTGCTAAGCATTACTTCCCGTGGATTACATATTATGTCTTGAGTTAAGTTCATATTTGTGGAAGAATGTCTTGACACTCAATCCAACATAATTCATAAGATAGCTCATAGAATCAATAGGTGAGAATAGCTTTCCAACCTTAGAATCATCATATTGTGAGAACCTTTCACGTCATACCATAATCATACATAAGTGTGTATATGAGAATAACCTTTCAACAACACACAACAAGATTATAATCATAATCACTGTATTCTCAAGGTGTTCTTAAAGCATATACATAAATCTCATAATCGAGCATAATATCATAAATTTCCCTTTCAAGGGTCAAAATCATATCATATCAACACATCTAGAATTCACTACATTAGACATGGATATTAACATAATTCAAGTAATCCAACTGCTACAAGCATAATCTCATAACATTCTTTTATAATCAACAAACCACATTACAAGATAATAATTTGGGAAATAGGGATTTTATAGGTTTTTGGGGATTTCAACATAAAAACCACAATAAATCATCAATTCAATCATAATATAAAGTAATTTAATCATTATAATCATTTTTTTAAAAGAACCCATGACTTTGGAATCAAACCCTAGCTTTTGGGGATTTCTATCTTTGAAATTGGGGTTTTGAACGGACTCCATGGATGAAAGATATCCATGGATGAAGGACTACCATACCTTAGCAATGAAACCCAACGAATTTGGTGTAGAAACATATCTTCTTCAACGCTAGCTCCAACTTCCTTCTTGTTCTTCTTTTTCTTCTTCTTCTTTGAGTTTTCTAGACAGAGAAATTTTGAGAGAAGATGAACTTTTGGGATTTTGTTTGGGGTTTTGGAAATAATGGGGTTAATGGGTGTATTTTTACTTAAAATGATTTATATATGTATAAACTAAGGCAAAACGACCTCACTTAATACCCATTTAAAAAGGAACTTCCCAAAATAACCCTTTCTTTAAGTGACTTGCCCAGGGACCACGAGAGGCCCCACAAGCCGTGGTCAAGACCACGAGCTGTGGTCCCCTCCGTGGACCTTGATGCAATGGCTCAGTCTTCATGAATTGTCCTCCTTGAGGCTAATTGAAGACCACGACCGCTCCCACGGCCCTTGGTGGTCTTCACGAGCCGTCAAATGGCTCGTGGGGGAGGGTCTCACTTTTAGATGCTTGACAAGCACACTGCCTAGCCCACCACGGACCACACCATGAGCAGTACTCCCCACCATGATTTGTGGTCACTAAGGCAATGTTTAGAGGAGAGTGTACTTCCCTGGTCCTCTCCCTTGGCCCTTGCCCATTTCCTTGACCCTCACCCCAATGTTTAGCTCTAGTTTTACCCTACTAATTTCTGGGGTGTTACATTTTTCCAGCTGTCCTTTTCTCTTGTAAGAGCGCAATTCTCACATGGGATCATGTCCCCTATCAGATCCCATGGTTTGTCAAATCATCAAAACTACATATTAACATTTTTAATCTCTTTTTGATGATAATAAACTTCTCTTTTCTTTCTGACTTCTTCCCCCTTTCTTCCACATCAGGTACGTATCCCCAGTGATCTGTTAAAATCTGTCCTATGAATACTAAAGCTTAGGAGTAGATTTACAACGTAAGAACATAAGACACAAAGGTCCATATCCAACAAATACTCTTCAACACTCCTTCAGGTCCTTTGTTGAGTATGAGCAGTGTTCTTCCTTAAAGATGCCTTCTTCTTGGTAAGCTTATGAATTTTCATAAATTCAAATCTTAGTTTGTGTCTTGTGAGAAGAGATTATATCAAATGGACACAAATCTCTTCGGACGACAACATTGGCTGCAAGCCTGCTATTTTAAAAAGTTGTGCACCAACCATCTCAGATGTGAGAACTTTTAGATGAGTTTTTTTTTACTTTTTCACTTACGCAGTCTTTCCGGGACCAGGTCCCTTGTAGTGCATTCTTTGTGAGTTCTCGAAAAGACTAGCTAGCTCTCTCATTTTTTTGAATGAATAATATTGTTTGTTTATAATTATATAAATCAATCTCCAACAAGAGTTTTGACCACTGAAACAAAAAGCTCATCTGCCTTTTCTATTGGTGAAGTACACTGCACTTTTCACCAACCAACCTGACAAGACATCTTTACAATTGTACACCATTTTGAATCTGATGAGAGCACTCTGCCAGGGACTGGGTGCTGCATTTGTGAGGATCATCAAAACATCTAAAATATATTTAAAAATCCCCTTTTTGATGATGACACACAAATATTCCTCACACTGAGTTTATTCATTCATTTCCCCTTCCATCAGTCCCAATACTAGAGTACCCTTTCTTGGATCTAGTCCCTTGTTAGATCCCTAAGTTTGTTCAATCATCGAAACTTAATATCAACACCAAAATAATATTTTCCTCCTTTTTGATGATAAAAAACTTATTCGCCTTCTTCCCCATTTTACCAGTTGCCCCTATCAGCATGACTCTTTAGGTAACTGGATTGGTCATCTTGTTTCATCATTCCCAAAGTTTGTTAAATCAACAAAACTTCACACCATCAATAAAATAGCATTTTCCCCCATTTTGATGATGATAAACTTGTTTAGATTCTTCCCCTTCACAAGAGTTTGTTAAATCAACAAAACTTCACACCATCAATAAAATAGCATTTCCCCCCTTTTTGATGATGATAAACTTGTTTAGATTCTTCCCCTTCACCAGTTCCCCTTATCGGCCTGACCATATCCTCTTCAAGTAACTAGCATTCATTCCCCCTATTGGAATGACTGTGTGTTCTTCAAGTAGCTAACATTGATATCATACCTTAACAATTTTCCCCCTTTTGACATCATAAAAAAGGGTTAAAGTAGTAAACTAAATTGACAGAAATACAGTTGAAGAAAATTTATGGCCACTTGGGCAACACTGAGCATGAGTAAAAATGCATAAAGTAATGAAACAAGTCAGTAAAAACAAGACATTTTTCATTCATAAATAAAACATCAGCAATTAAAACATTGCAAATATTATTACGAATGAGAACTAGGACTGACATGGAAGTTTACGAAGAGGAATGGGCATAGGAACAAGGGATTGAAAAAGTAAGATTGAAAAGCATTTCCCTCAGCATGGTTTCTCTGAAGCCTCCCTTTAAGTTCACATTCTTTGCTGCCCGGGCTTTATGTTGAACCTTCAGGGCTGCCAGTTCTTCTAAACCTAGTCCCTTTGATCATGTTGTTTCAGAAGTTGAGCCTTCAGGCAAATTATTTCAGTATCCCTGTTAGGAAGAGCAACTGTCATAGCTTCTAAAGAAGGCCTGAGTTTCTCATGACAGAAAGATTGATAAACTCAAACTTACTCAAGGACTCCGAGATGAAAAGACTAATAACTGAGGAACCATTTAAAAAAAAATCAATATTTTTTAACGTCAGACACCATCCTATTCAAAATACTTTGAGTTCTCAGAATGTTAACCCTTTCCCTTTTTAACATCATTTTTTCCATCTTCTTGTTTTTGCTAGTTGAACCTGGTCCCTCTTCACACTCAAAATTTCTTCATCGGAAAATTCTATAGTATGAGCAAAGCGTTTAATCATTTGAAGTGTTTTTGAGAGAGGAGAAAAGAGGGTTTTGCAAAATTTTTAATATTTGGAAGCGGATTTGAATTTTCTGGGGTGATGGAAAGAAATATGGAGTATAAAGGAAGTGAAAGGGTGTATTATTTTAAAGTTAGTGTCATTTTGGTATTTAAATAATAGGACAACTGTCAGATTTCAGAATGACAGACATGTGGCAATTGCAACGGTTTTCTTTCGTAATTCAAAATGCAATAATAATAGTGCTAACCTTCAAGAATGGACCGGGTCCCTCTCTGTAATTTGAATTAATTTGCCTAGATCTTCTTTGACCTCCATTTTCCTTTAAGAATTCTTCCATGTGTGTATACCTACAAAAGGTATAAGATTTAATTTGCTAAAATATACATAACTGAGAAACAAGGATACCTACTCCCTTTGCATAGTCATAAGAGGACTGCTCGCTTCAGGCAGGATCCATTCAATCAAGTTTTAATATCCCCAACTTCAATGTTTTTTATTATTTTGATTAGGTCCCTTGTTAGAGCTTTTGTGAAGATATCAGTGATTTGATCTTTTATCTTACAAAATTACAAGCTAATATTTCCTTTCTCAATATGATCCCTTAGAAAGTGATGTCTCACATCAATGTGTAGTCCTTTTATGGTGGACTGAATTCTTAGCCATAGTGAGAGCACTCATGATATCACACAAGAGGGATAGTCTGAGTAGCCACTCTAAGAAATTCAAGTTGTTGTTTGATCCACATGAGTTGAGCATACCGACCTGCATCTACTACATATCTTGCATGAGTTGTTGAAAGAGAAACCAAATCTTGCATTTTTAGTTCCCCATGAAATGAGCCATGAGCCAAGTAAATGAGTCATTCCTTATCTTTCTATCAGCTTGATACCCAGCATAATAAGTAACACCATATTCCTCTAAACAACAAAAAATCTCCTAATGGATAGAGTAGAACTAAGTCTTTGTCTTCATCAAATGTCGTAGGATTCTCTTAGCAACCTTCAAATGTGATTCTGTTGGACAAGCTTGGAATCTTGCATAAATCCTAACACTTGTATCATTTACATCTGGACCTGATCCATCAGCATCAAGTTTTGAGTTGGTCCCCATAGGAGTGCCAATTGTCTTGGCGTCCATAATGTGAAAATTCTTCAGCAACTTGTTGTACTTTTCTTGACAAACGAAGGTACCTTTAGAAGTTTGCTTGATCTGCAGCTCCAAGAACAAATTCAATAATCCCATCATGTTCACTTTAAAACTCACTACTCATGAATGCAACAAACTATTCACATACCACCTCAAAGATGCTTGAATAATCAGTAATTCCTTTTTTTGTGATTGCAAACTGAGGATTTTTGTCCATTTTACCTCTTTTGAAACCATTTTTAAAGAGGAACTTGGACAACATGTTAGCTGGTCGGGGAATCAAGTATCATACTTTTCTTCTTTCAAACTGTGCTTGATCATCTTCTTCATTCTCACCTTCAGAATTCACATTATCAGTTTGAACTACATCATCTTTGTTCAACATTATCAACCGGACCAGGTCCCTCATCAGGTTCATCATCTACATAAACTTCTTTGGGATTGCAGGATTCGTGAAGAGGATATTCTTCAGAAAGCTGACTGTGTAGACCATCTTTGAATATGAAACAGCTCTTCCATATGAGAATCGTCTTTGTTTTGCAACTTACTTCTCAATTCGTCCTGACTCATCAAAAATCACATAACATCTTTTTCAATGCACACATTTTCATACATCAGATAAGCCTTGCTAGAGGAAGAATATCCCATAAGTACTCTTTCATCATTATTGGGATCAAACTTCATGATATTATCTTTTTGGTCACAAAACATGAAGTATTCACCACTTCAGCCCGAAAGTTCTTTGGATGATTAAAATCATGCTTATTCCTCTTGATGGATGGTCTAATCTTCTTCTCTTTAAAACAAGCATCACAAACTTTGTCATCTGCTAATTTTATTTTGGGCAGACCATGGGCCAGGTCACTGGATACAAGTTTGTTTAGAGAGAAGAGCTCACATGACCAAGTCTCATGTATCATAGATCAGTATTCTCACCTTGAGCATCAAGGAAAGTGACAATGTTAAAATGAGCAGTGTTTAGATCAGCAGTACATGTTCTTGTATCTCATTTTTGTCAACATCATCATCCGAGAGATTAAGTTGTGACGACCCATTTATCTCATAAGAACTTAAATCAATTTCCTACATGACAAATCTGTGAAAAACATAGAAGATTGTACTTCAACCCATTGACATAGTACAAAACTTCAAAAGAGTGTTCCACGGACTTTCAAGTCCTGCCTACACAAAAATATACTATTGCTTACATTGGCAAAAGAGACACCTCCACCTTGAAGTGCCTTGAGAGAGAAGAAGTTTTTAGTTTTCGTAGTCATGTGCTTTGAGCATCCACTATTCATAAACCAACACTGACTGATGCTACCCCTCTCACTTACATATAGAATTACTTGTTCGCCTTGGGAACCAATTTTAGACTAAATTCCCAGTAAGCAGATAAAGGACAAATAACAAAAAAAAAAATCTAGTGAGGCAGACTGGTTTTCTTCAACATAGGACCAGAAGAAAGACCAAGTCCCTTCTTTTGCCTGTTACTCTATTTGGAATAGTTTGAAGAACTTCCTTCATGTTTTTTTCCAAACAGGACAATCTTTCTTAAGATGTCCATTTCGACCACAATGCACACATAGCAAATTATCAACAACAAAAATATTTTTGCTGTAAGGATTATATGGGGAATCTATCATCTCACAACCCAACCCTCTTCTACTGTTATTACCTTGACTAATTAAATTTGTAAGCATTTTAGAGGAAGTGGTTCATTTGAGGGATTTGTTCAATTCCTCTTTTACACAGACCAGGTCCCTCTCCAACAGAAGATTTGTTTCTAGAACCAATTCCATCTTCATTTCAGCAGTGTGCAACTTATTTTCAAGTTCCAGTTGCATGCTATTGGCCTCGTTCTTTCCTTCAGAAACTATAGTAATCACCCTTTTTATCTTTTCCTTCAATTCTAGTTTTTCAGATTCTGGAACAACCATTTGTTTTTTGATATCACATATTTGGGTCATTCATGGCTAGAAATACATCATTTCATAGAAACCATTTGTTCCTTTTCTTGTATCTCTTCTTCTATCTTTCTTTCTTGTCTTTAATTTTTTTATTTCTATCCGTATTTCAAGGATTGAAATACATCATTTGGTATCAAATGATGTAATTCGGATTGCACCAAGGAAACTGACTATAAGCCAAGCTCAGGACCCCCAAGGAATGCAAGGATTGCTTATAAAGCTAGGGGTTCTTGAGCCTGTATTGATATAAAGGAGAGGTTCACATGCATGTAAGATCGCTTGGGGAAGTGTAGGAAAGAAGATTAAAGCTACCACATTAGGCGAGCAATGGGGTTCATTCGGTGACTCACCCACTGGCTTCGGTGAGGACCCTAGCTCGCCAAAAGTTCCAGGTTACTCTAGAGGAGGGGCTACCTCACTGAACCAGTTGGTGACTCGCCGAGTCCCTTAGGTGAGCACGACCCAGCTTCTCTAAAGTTCCAAGAGCCTCAGAGAAGGGGGTAATCTCGCCAATTTAATCGGTGACTCGCGGAATTCATTCGGCGTGGGTGACCCAGCTCACCCTTTATCCTATTTTGGGCCGCTTTTGGTCCTCTTTTGTAATAACTTTAGATAGCTAGTTTAGGTTCTCATTTAAGGTTACACTATTTTGAATATTGATATTTGAACTTTTGTATGAGTGTTGAGAGCTTAGTACAGGCTTGTGTTGAGTTTTACTTGGAAACGTCACTTGCAAGGTGATTTCAATTCCCTTGATGTCTTCGTAAGATTAAGGTGCTTCATGTAGGATTAACTAATTGAGTTCTTAAGGTTTAATATACCTTTTGGTTGCCTTTTGTTTCCTCTTTTTCTGTCTATCTATCTTTCTATCTATCTATCCTTACTTTTTTTTAATATACACATTTTATTTGTAATTCGTGGCGAGAATTACATCATTTGGTATAAGAGCTGAGCTTAGATTCGTTCCTACGGTTCTAGTCTTGGGTTTGTTAAAAAAATAGAGTAAAACACGTTTTTCAAGAAAATCCCCAAAAAATATTTTGGTGATTTGAGTCTTGTTTGAAGTTTCTAAGGTTAGCTTAGCATTCCCTAGCCTTTCTTGAGTCTAAATCCGATATTTTGCATTGATTGGATCACTATTCGAGTTTCCACCATTGTTGAGTGAAGAAGCTTAAGAAGGTACAAGTAACTTTTGAAATCTAAAGGTTTTGGCAAGGAATTGAAAGATAAAAAGTAGTGGGGTTTGTTTCCAACAACAAGGGGAGCTTGTATCTCAAATTTCGTGAAATTGCAAGCTAAAATCGTTAGAGGGTTTCATTTTGGATCTTCATCTTGTTCATAGTGTTCTTGAAGAACATTCAAATCTTCAAGAAGAAGGAATCTTCCAAAAATATGTTTTAATCCAAAAAAAAAAGGAAAGAGAAAGTGGATAAGTGTTAGTATAGAAGAGAATTTACCAAAAGGGGCAAGAAATAAATGACAAAGTATAGGGGGGACCACAAAAGCACAATATTCAGAAGTCTTCAGGTAAACTTGCTGGAACTTTTGGTGAGCTCAACTTTGGTCGCCAAATTCCACTCGACGGATCGCTAAATTGCCACCTAGATCACCGACTTGCCTTGAAAGTCTGTAAATTCTGGTGATCTAATCTTCAAGTTGGCGAGCTGAACTTCAACTTTGGTGAAGAAAGCAGTGCGTTTGGCAATCGGAAACTCATTTTATGCCCCTATTCTTTGGTTCTAATTCCTTAGTTTCCTTTTCTTGATTCTCAATTGTTCTCAAGATACCTAATCTAATTTTCAACTTGTAATTAATCAATTTTTTGATTGTTGGTTCTTGAATTCTCTTCTTTGTTAGTACCCCTTCTTTTCGTGTTTTTATTTGTTATACTTCGTAGTTATATTTTTTATACAAGTCCATTTTTCTTTAATTGACACAAGAATCCATTCCAGCCAAGAGTAGAAATTGACACTTTGTGATCAACCGAGTATAATAAATCTTCAACCTTACCCGAGCCAATTTGAGAGGAAATGAAAGGTGTGTAAACACGAGTGATTGTGAGTTCAATTTACTAACACTAACGTTGTTTATTGTTTTTGTTGAGTTGCCTTATTTTTAGGTACCATGGAAACCGGAAGTGAAACCCACATACCTAAGGGAAAGGTTACCCTGGAATCTATAATGGGGGCGCTGACTAATGTGAGTCGGATAATGGGAAGGCTGGAAGGAAGGATGACCGCCTTGCACGATAGTATGTCCATGATGGGTGATAGAAGGATCAATGTGGAGGTTCAAATACTACTATCGTACTTGGAACTTTCCATCAAGCGTTCAACCCAACACCAATCAATCAAGAAGAGGGTTCTGAAGAGGAAACCCCAAAAGGTGTTGAAGGTGAGGAACAAAACCCATGTGAAGGGAGAGATGTCACCATGACAGATAGTTTGATAAGGTAGTCCACAATGGAAAAGGCTTGCCCCCAAGAAGGAGAGTTCACCGTACCAATGTATGTGGTAAGGCGAGCTATGATGAGAAAGGCCATGGATAATCCAAGTCAAAGAGAGAATATTTTCAATTCCAAGTGCCTCATCCAGGGTAATGTATGTTCCTTGATCATTGATAGTGGAAGTTGAGCAAATGTTCCTAGCACCGCTTTAGTGGATTTTTTGAAGCTTCTTAAAACTAAGCATGTTAAACCTTACAAACTTCAATGGTTGAGTGAGTGTGGAGAACTTAGGGTTCATATACAGCTGTTGATCAAGTTCAAAATTTGGAAGTACCAAGACTCCATCCTATGTGATGTGATACCAATGCAAGCTTGTCATGTACTACTTAGGAGACCTTGGAAATATGGCCGTTCAACCAGACATGATGGGAGAACCAACAGATATTCACTTGTGTTGAATGAACATAAATATGTCCTTTATCCTATATCACCATCTCAAGTCAATAAAATATAACAAAAGATGAGTGATTCGAGGGAGAAAAGGAAAGAGGAGGAGGGACATGTGGATGTCGAGGGCCATGAAAAGGAAGAAAGGAGGAAGTTGAGGGGAAAGGGTCAAGTGTTGTTTACTAAGTATAGGGAGATAAAGGAAAAAATGGAGGCCAAAAGTTCATTTATCCTTATCACACATAGGGATCATGTGTTGCAAACTAACTAATCTCATTCTTCTCTCCCCCATTCTATTTCCTTTCTTTTGCAGGATTATAATGATGTCTTTCTAAAGGGATTGCCAAGTGGATTGCCCCCTCTTCGGTGAATTGAGCACCAAATTGACTTCGTGACGGGCTAATAATGGCCAAACAAACTAGTATATCGAAGTAATCCAGAGGATATCAAAGAGCTATGAAGGCAAGTTGAGAAACTCTTCAATAAGGGCTATTTGAGAGGAAGTACAAGTCTGTGCGCCGTTCTAGTTCTCTTGGTTCCAAAGAAAGATGGAACATGGCGCATGTGTGTTGGTTGTCGGTCCATCAACAAAATTATCATAAAGTATCATCACCCTATCCCTTGAATAGATGATACGATTGATGAGGTCAATGGTTATGGCTCATCTCACTCCATGTCATAAATGTGATGATGCTTCCAATGTGGCATCTTTGTTGGTTGAAAATGTTATTAAATTGTTTGAGAATCCACTATGGTGTGATGACACACTTTCAAACGATGGAAATCTCACAAATTTTGTTAAATTGTTTGAGAATCAACTATGGTGTGATGACACACCTTCCAAAGATGGAAATCTCCTTTGTGAAAACGATAGTACATTTATTGGAAAAGGTAGTGTTAAGATGAAAGGGGATGCTTATGTGTTAACTGTTACTTCTTCTTTGTGTGTTCCAATGCTTCGTATGAGTTGTGATTCTCTAGTATCTAAAGTTGAGGATAAACTTGATAACACTTTGATTGAAGTTCATTTATGTGACACCTTTCTCTACTATCTCTTTACGTATGATAAGTCTCATATTTGTCTTAATGGTGGATTGCATTTGGGTCGAGGTATCATTGAGGTCTAAACTTGTTTGTATGACCCAATTATGTGGAACTATTATCATTTTGACCCCGGTGAATATTTGAGAGTATTTGAACTTGTAGAAGTTTCATCTTTTTGATGGTATTACCCTTTTGACGTGAAGAATAGCAAATTTCCTTGTTCTCCATCTATGTGCTTAATAGCCATGATAATAGAGGATGTTTGGTTGTTCCTTGATTGTGAATCTCCTTAGTTTAATAAATTTTAAGCTAACCATTTTACTAACCCTCATGCTATTAGGATATGTTTGTTGTTTGTCCTTTACATGGTTTGCAAGGTTTTCATTCGAGGACGAAACCTTTTCAAGAAGGAGAGAATGAAGCAATTCGGATTGCACCAAGGACACTCACTTGAAGCCAAGCTCGGGACCCCCAAGGAATGCAAGGATTGATAATGAAGTTAGAGGTTCTTGTGCTTGTATTGATTGCAAAGAGAGGTTCCCATGCATGGAAGATCGATTCGGGAAGTGCAGGGAAGACGATTGAAGCTCCCACTTTAGACGAGCAACGGGGTCTATTCAGCTACTCGCTCGATGGCTTGGACGAGGACCCAACTCGCCAAAATTTCCAGATTTCTCCAGAGGAGGGGACACCTCACCGAAAAAGTTGGTGACTCACCGAGTCCCTTAGGCGAGCATGACCTAGCTAGCCTAAAGTTCCAAGAGCCTCTGAGAAAGGAGTCATCTTGCTAACTTGATTGGCGACTCACCGAATCCATTCGGCATGGGCGACCCAGCTTGCCCTTTATCTTATTTTGGGACACTTTTGGGCCTCTTTTATAATAACTATAAATAGCTAGTTTAGGTTCTCATTTCAGGTTAGACTATTTTAAATATTGATATTTGAACTCTTGTATGAATGTTAAAAGCTTGGTAGAAGCTTGTGTTGAACTTTGTTTAGAAACGGGGGTTGCTTTGAGATTCAATTTCCTTGAGGTCTTCGTAAGAGATTCGGTGATTGATTCAAATTAATCGATTGAGTTTTTAGGTTTAATATACGTTTAGGTTGCTTTTGATTACCTTTTCTTGTGTTAGTCTACTTGTCTTGATAAGGTGCTTCTTTAGAAATTGTAATTGAAGGTTTTAGGATTTAATACATCCTTTAGTTGCCAATTATACCTTCTATTGTATCTCTTCTTTTATCTTTCTTTCATGTGTTTAATTACCGCATTTCTATCCATAATTCGTGGTGAGAATTACATCATTTGGTTTCAGATGATGCAATTCGGATTGCACCAAGGACACTCACTCGAAGCCAAGCTCCGGACCCCCAAGAAATGTAAGGATTGCTCATGAAGCTAGGGGTTCTTGAGTTTTTATTGATGGCAAGGAGAGGTTCCCATGCATGGAATATCGCTTGCGGAAGTGTAGGGCAGAAGATTGAAGCTGCCACTTTAGGTGAGCAGCAGGGTCCATTTGGCGACTTGCCCAATGGCTTGGGCGAGGACCCCAACTCGCCAAAAGATCAAGATTGCTCTAGAGGAAGGACACCTTGCTGAACCAGTTGTGACTCGCCGAGACCCTTAGGCAAGCATGACCTAGCTCGCCTAAAGTTCAAAGAGCCTCCGAGAAGGGGGTCATCTCTCCATCTTGATCGGCGACTTGCGAATCCATTCGGTGTTGGCGACCCAACTCCCCCTTTATCCTATATTGGGCCACATTTTGGGTCTCTTTTGTGAATAACTATAAATAGCTAGTTTACATTCTCATTTCAGGTTAGACTATTTTAAATAATGATATTTGAACTCTTGTATGAGTGTTGAGAGCTTGGTACAAGCTTGTATTGAACTTTGTTTAGAAACAAGGGTTGATTGGAGATTCAATTTCCTTGAGGTCTTTGTAAGAGACTCGGTGATTGATTCGGAATAATCGATTGAGGTGTTTAGGTTTAATATACATTTAGGTTGATTTTGACTTCCTTTTCTTATGTCAATCTAATTATCTTGATTAGGTACTTGTTTAGGGATTGTAATTGGAGGTTTAGATTTAATATATCCTTTAGTTGCCAATTGTTCCTTCTCTTGTATCTCTTCTTCTATCTTTCATTCTTGTCTTTAATTTCCACATTTCTATCCGTAATTTGTGGCGAGAATTACATCATTTGGTATCAAATAATGCGATTCGGATTGCTCCAAGGACACTCACTTTAAGCCAAGCTCGGGATCCCCAAGGAATGCAAGGATTGCTCATGAAGCTAGGGGTTCTTGAGCTTGTATTGATATCAAGGAGAGGTTCCAATGCATGGAAGATCGCTTGGGGAAGTGCAGGGAAGAAAATTGAAGTTTCCACTTTAGGCACGCAGCGGGATCAATTTGATGACTCGCCTACTGGCTTGGGTGAGGAACCGAGCTCGCAAAAATTTCCAGATTTCTCTAGAGGAGGGGCTACCTCGCCAAACCAGTTGGCGACTCGCTAGGTCCCTTAGGCGAGCATGACCCAGCTCGCCTAAAGTTACAAGAGCTTCTAACAAGGGGGTTATCTCACCAACTTTATCAGCGACTCACCGAATCCATTTAGTGTGGCCAACCCAGCTTGCTCTTTATCTTATTTTTGGCCACTTTGGGCCTCTTTTGTGATAACTATAAATAGCTAGTTTAGGTTTTCATTTCAGGTTAGACTATTTTGAATATTGATATTTGAACTCTTGTATGAGTGTTAAGAGTTTAGTACAAGCTTGTGTTAAATTTTGCTTAGAAACATCAGTTGCAAAGTGAATTCAATTCCCTTGAGGTCTTCGTAAGAGTTAGGTGCTTCTTGTAGGATTAACGCATTAAGGTCTTAAGGTTTAATATACCTTTTGGTTGCTTTTTTTTTCCTTTTTTGTGTTTGTCTATCTATCTTTACTTCTTGTCTTTAATTTCACCATTTTATCTGTAATTTGTGGCGAGAATTACATCACCACACACATGCTTTCAAGTAAAGCATCACTACATATGACACTTTGAAATACACTCATTTAGCACATCCCGAAATGATCAAATGCATGCATGTGATGTTCACTTCAAGGCTCACATCAAATAACAACTAGTTATAAAAGATTAAAAGAGATCGATAAAAAGTACAACCACATTGATTTCATTCTCCTAAGACCAACACTATACATTGTGCTAATTATGAGTACTAATCAAGACACCAATACTAAACACAATCGATCCTCAAATTGTTATGAATGAAAATTGTAAGAATTTCATGATTTTAAACTCATGGGGGTTTCAAAAACAAGAGAAAACAAAATAAAAACATGAGAAACACTTTTACAAAAAGCACACTATAACTAAAACAAAAGTAACGTACTACATTATTGAGAGCTCAAAATAACAAAATACAATCAAAAGGGGAGTATTGTCTCTAAGATCCTAACCCCACTAACAAAAGATAATAGCGTCCTCAATGCAATGTAAACAAAAGTATGGGGAGGATGAGTTAAAAGGGGTCTACTTGACAGGATATTCTTGTGGAGCACTCTCCTCTCGAGTCTCAGGTAGGGAAGCCTCAAGAGAGGCATCAAAGCCCAGCATCAAAGCCCAACATCAAAGCCCGACATCAGGATCATTGGAGGCGGCAGGGAAAGCTCAACTGGGCTATGAATGTCTGTCTCCACAGTCAGAGGGATGGGGGAGTATGAAGTGACTCCATAAGAACCAACTGTTGAAGTCTCCGGAAAGGATTGCTCCTAGGTCGTCCAAAGAGTTACAACCTTGGTCTCCTGCATCTCAGTCAAGGTCTGAGCAATCCCATGCTCTTTGCTCATCAACTCTTACTCATCTGTCTCCTCAACCAACTCACCCTCAACCCTCTCAGTCTCATCATTTCTAACATTAACACTGGCAACAATCTCAAGAGGCTCATAAGGAATATTCACAGTACTAGGCTTCTTGGGCATATAGGTAGGTTCATCCGGTAGGAAAACCTCACTCCAAAGAATGGATATGCCTCTAGACTATAACTGGATGACCTCCGCTCAGAGGGTAGCAAGCTCGTCCTTAATGGCCTGATCAATAATATTGGGCATGTACGCCTCAACCCAGGTGACTATAACATCTGCCGACTGGGCAAGACTGCCTATCTAGTAAATCAATAATTGGGTCAAGGGGGCCGGGCAATAAGAGAGGGGGGAGGTCTCACCGCAACATCAATAGGAGCAGAGGAAGGTACAACAGAAGGTGTCAAAATACCTGCTTGGTCCACTGAAGGAGTATGTGTGATAGACTCAACCGCTAGATTAGTGAGATCAACCACAAGTGTTGAATCTGGCGGCGACGTGATGAATGGTAGATTTGCACTCATTTAAGGCCCATTTATCTCAATATTTATAGTCATCAATGCCTAATTTTTTCCTTTTGTAATTGAATACTTATGATTTACAGTTATGAAGGAAATTGGACAAGGTAAGAACCGATGTTTGAAAGAAGGGCAAAAAATACAAAAAGAAGTATAAAGTGAACATTGTTGATGCCAAATTATGTCTTATACTAATGATATTTTAATGATTTGTAGTTATGAAGGCAAACAAACAAGAAGAGGATGAATATTTGTTTGGAAGGCTAAAAACAAGGAAAGAAGAGTAAACTCCATATTGTTATTTACCTAACAAGCAATGCGGATCGCCGAATTGGCACAACCTCGCCCAAAGTGACAATGCTCAACACTTGAATTAATTGAGCCAGATCGGTGAACTTAAAGAAGAAAGATTACTTGCCAAAAGGAAAGGGTGAACATCCTGACCATCGCTGAATATGACAGGACTTGGAGGAAAATTTCAAGCTAAAAGGAGAACAAAGGTGGTACTCGTAGATTCATTGAATGTGAAAGACAAACTCGAACGAGCTCACCGACTGTGGTTCAAACACTTGATTCTAAAGAAAGAGAGAGGCAAGCTAAGGAGCGAATGACGATCTGCCGACTCATCTTGGTGGGCCTGACTAACGTCACCAAAGGGGTCACGTAGGAAATTTTGGGGCAAATTCTGGAAAACTACAAATAGTCCAATGGAGAGAGAAAAACATAGTTTTTAGGGAAGGAAATTTTTAATTACTCGTCAGCTAAGAGTTTTCCTTTCTAGAGAGAAAAATATTTTACCTAGTGAAAAACATCTTTAGTTTTGGGGTTTTCTACCTTGCTTTTAAAATTCACAATTTGAAGTTTAAGTCAAAGTGAGTGTTTCTTATAAGTTGCTTAATTTTGTATCACCCATGGGTGCTTTCATGAAAGATATAATTTCCTGGCTAAAACCCCCAAAGTCTAAGGGTGCATTTATGGGGTTAGGTGGTTATTTAATGTAGTGGGTATTGTGTTTTTCTTTATTTGTTGTTGCTTATCCATGGGTTTGGGATAATTAGCTTGGGGTTAACTTATGGGTTAAGGTTGCAAACTTAATCTTATTTTTGTTATTTGATTGATGCTGAAAAGAGATTGATTGGAGTGGGTAATTAGTTTTATACTTGCAATTTAGGTTTGATGTATGTAGTTTACATGAAAAAGAGATTATGAGACAGATCTATTTGCCCTATTTTTTCTTGAAAGAGAGAATAATGTAAGGTACTGAGTTGTTTATTTATGCACATAGATGAGTTCGATAGAAGATTCTATGAACTGATGTTATGAGATCGAAAGAATACTAGTGTCATTGAAGATGACCTATCCTATCCATGAATGTTTAACACTATTGAGCAACACAATTACCCCCATGTGACATCAATTTCAAATCCCTACACCCCTAGATTACTTGTTAATTTACTTGATTTTTTCAAAATCTTAGTTTAATTGTGACTCTTGATACCAAAATCCTTTTCATAAATTAGATTGAATCATCCACCCTTTGTTCTTGATTGCAGCTAATGAATTTATTTACATGATAAATTTCTTGATAGAATTCTATGCAATATATAACTCTATGTGGGATTAGACCCTGACTCTTAGTTGGGTATTTTTATTGACGACGACCGGTTACTCTCTAGATCTATTAGAAGGAGTAGTTAGAGCGTCATAAAAAATGGCACCACTATCGGGGAGTGATAGCTAAGAATTTCATCTAAGTAATAATTTTGTAAATTTGTTTAGTTTTAGTAGATTTTTGCTTGGTGTTGTGGTGTGCTGATTTGTAGGTATAGAACTTGAGAATGTTTACGGGTTAGCTCATGAAGACCCCATGAAAACCTTTGGAATATTGTGGATGTATATGGGCCATTTGTGATCAAGGAAATCTCATAAGGTTGAGATTATTCCTATTCTCTTTGACATGTGAAGCTAAAAGGCGGTTGGTAGACTTTCCAAATGATTCTATCACCTCTTGGGAAGAATTGACAGAAGCTTTATTTGAGAGATTTGATGAGTCTGGGATTTGAACTCATTTAGGGATTAATAATCATAGTTTTTTAGTGTCCTCATTGCCTATTTTTTTGTCTAAACTGATGTTTATATGTTGATTTTTAGCTAGAAAGACAAAATACCAAGAAAAGGACATTACTAGGAAAAATAGAGTACAAAATTTGAATCAGTTGATAAAAAGCAAGGCTGAGGATCGCCAAACACACTCGGCAACTCACCGAGTAGTCCTTCATCTTGCCTAAAGTTGCAGTGTGTTAGCATTTGGACAAAGGCTAGTCGGCAATGGAACGTACCCTTCGGCGATACGCCGATTGGATCGACGAAAGAGTCTCAGTCCGCCTAAATTTATAGAACAATTAGTGAAGATGCAAGCAAACACGGCGATGAGAAAAGACAATTGGCGCATCTCCAATCAGGTCGGCGAGCCTGACCTCGATCGCCTAAAATCACAGCACAAAAAGGGTTAAGACTCAAGCTAAAAAGGCAATGGATATGAGCATTTGGCGTGTCGTCGACCTGGTCGGCGACACTCAACTTATACCACCAAATAACCCCAAAGGAAAAATTTGGGAACATATAAATAGATTTTCAAAAAGAGAAAATAATGTCTGACATTGTTAGACTCTGGGTTTTTTAATCGAAACGCTGTTTTTCTATGTTTTTTAGTAGAATTTGAAGTTGGTTGGTGATTCTAAGTTGATTTCAAGAATTGTAAAGATGGGAATTTCGTTACTCATCCTATGGAGAATATAATTGGTAATATTTTTCTGCTTTTTAAGATATGTGGCTAAAACCCCCATTCTTGGGGGTGAGTCGCTGGATCCATCTCCACCAACCAAACTCAAAAATGCATTCCTTCCTCCATTCAGCCCATTGGGCAGTCTTTACCCTTCCTAATCGAAGAGCCATATGAGACAAACAACCAACTAGCTTATATCCTTCACTGCAAAACTGCTCCGAGTGATAATGTGATTAATTGTCTAAATTAGCTTACGAGTGCTAGTAATTACTCATTTAATTGTTGTTTTGAAGTGGGTTCGATTGATAATTGAGTCATAACTCATGAATTGTAGCTACAAATGTTGTTCTAGTCTAGTATTCTATGCTTGCTTGAGAAAGAGGTTTTAGAATTAAGGTTATGAATTGATAATATTAGTGATTGGATTGTTGTGGATTTAGCTCGAGGGAGTAAGTCTTAATTTGATCCTACCTATCTAGCGAGAGAGAGTAGGTAGATTGAGGTTTTGAGCTATTTATAATGTTGATGCTTGTCGAGGTTCGAGAGAACTCGCTTGATTTGTGATAGTTAATCGAGAGATGGCTATTACATCTATAGCCTAGCCTACCCACTAAGATTCAACAACTTTCAATAATTATTAATCACTTGTATACTGAATTTGGTAATTAATCGATCACATCCCCAATGATCCGTTTCTACTTGATTACTCCCATGTTTTAGTAGCTGTTACTTGACAATCAAAATCTACCCATTTGATACTAGTTGTCTACCCCTATAATTTACTTTAATGGTTTTGATATTTTCTATTCCTACAATAGATTACAACATGCCTTTCATTTCATAATTGAATTCTTTACTGTATCACTCCCTGTTAGATCGACCCCAACTCTTCGTTGGGTTTATAGTAGATTGCGATCACGTACACTTAGAATTGGATGAAGTGTAGTTGAGCGTTATAAAAAATGGTGCCGTTGTTGGGGAGTGGTGTTTTGAATTCTTTTAGTGAAGTTAGTTGTGATATAATATTGTTTGTAGTTGAATCGACTTACTTTGTGTTGTGTTTGTGGTTGGTTATTCCAGAATAGGTGACAAAATGAGTGTGAACGGAAGTAACGCTAGCCAACTTGGACATCAAGATGACATTGGTAACTTGAATGATCAAAATGAAGCTCAAGGGGGAAGCATGGGTGCTATTCGTTTACCTCCGATCGTGGGAAATGCAGTATTCCATGTGACAAACACGATGCTGCAGCTATTGCAAATGAAGGATTCGTTTGAAAGTTTAGCTCATGGAATCCCTATGAGCATATTAGAAACTTCGTGGATGTGTATGGTCAATTTTTCTTCGAGAATATCTTACAAGAGTTGGTCAGACTACAGTTGTTTTCATTCTCTTTAATCAGAGAGGCAACGAGGTGGTTGGTTGAGTTACCGAGAGAACAAATAACTTCTTGGGAAGATCTCACCGAGCTATTCTATGTAAAGTTTTTCCCTCCCTCGAAGTTGATGAAGTTAAGGGATCATATTCGGAATTTCAATTGAGTAGATCGAGAACCGATTCATGAAACATTGTTGAGGTTCCAAAAGCTGCTGCGCAAGTTCCCAACTCATGGACTCCCGAGCAATGTGTTGCTACAATACTTCTATCGAAGTCTCGATTCAGTAAACAAAGGTGTGGTTCACCAACTTGTTCGAGGTGGAATCATAGAGCAACCATTTTCAATAGCATCCGCTCTCCTCAATGAAATGACAAAGATCAATCGTAAGTAGTACACTAAGTAAGATCAAGTATCTCCCTTGAATTTTGGGCTGACAAAAGAGCAACTAGAAATAAACCAAGAACGGGATGACAAGATAGCCAAGATGATATCCCAAATGGTGTTGCTAAATGAACAAGTGATGGGAGGTCTTTCTAAAAACAATTAGGTAAAAAAGTGTCAAGATTCTCAAGGATTCTCACCGAGGTTCTTTGAAGCCATGTGGGAATCAAGGTTGGAACACATTTATTGAAGATGAATGGAGAGGTTACAATCGAGATTGGGCTGACCTAATTGACTCTTGGAGGAAAGAAGGCAATCATGATGTGTATAACATGCAAACAAGTAACAGCCCAAAATCTAGGGGGAAGTTCAGGGAGCCTTCGAGTGGATGAATTGTTATCGCGCATTCTAGATTAGGTTGAAGGGTTTGATGACATGAATGTCATCTAATAAAGTAAACTCTCACACAGATTCTATCAAGCAACTTGAATGTCAAATGAGCCAACTTTCAGCCCAATTAGAACCCAAGCAATTGGAAAGGTGTGCAAATGATGATATGGCAAATTCAAAGGCTGATCATGACAAATGTTTGGCGGTTTTGACACGAAGCGGGAAATAGTAGGAGGTGATGTGAGGATGAATGATGGCGCAAACACTAGTGGAGAAGAGAAAGACACCATTGAGGTTGAGAGGCTCAACCAAGCAACAGAGAATAGCATGCTCGAGGAGCTGTAAATATCTAAAGAAGGGGCTATATCTTCTCCAAACTTGGTAAAACCGATGCCCAAAATAAATCCCCCTTTTCCTCAAAGGCTCAGAAAGCATAATGAAGATGAAAAGTTCAAGAAATTTTTATAGGTGTTCAAGACACTTTCAATAAACCTTCATTTAGTTGAAGCATTATTGGAGATGCTGGGATATGCGAAATTCATGAAGGAACTAGTCACTAAGAAAAGAAGTATGGATTTAGAAACAATTGAGGTCTCTCACAATTGTAGTGCAGTTATAACCAGCAATGTCATCACAAAAAAAGAGGATCCGGGAGCATTTACTATCCCATGTACCATTAGGATGCTTTACTTTTTTCCAAGGCTTTGTGCGACTTGGGGGCGAGTATTAACTTGATGGTGTATGCCATCTTTAAGCAGCTTGGGCTAGGTGAACCTAAAGCCACTACAATGTGGCTTATCATGGTTGACCGGTCCATTAAACTTCCCACTGGAATACTTTAAGATATCTTCGTGAAGGTGGATAGATTTATCTTTATGGCTGACTTTGTTATTTTGGATTGTGAGTTTGATGGGGAGGTGCCTATTATTTTAGGGTAGACCATTTTTGGAACCGAAAGAGCTCTAGTGGATGTTGAAAGTGGTAAGTTAAAGTTCTGGATTAATAATGAGGAGGTTACATTAAATGTGTGCAAATTGATGAAGCAACCTAGTGACATTCATGTGGTTTCAACAATTGATATGAATGATGAGTCTAGGATTTCAATCATTTAGGGATTATTAATGATGGTATTAGTGTCCTCGATGCCTATTTTGTGCTCTAAATTTATATTTAAATGCTAATTTGCAGCTATGAAGGGAAAAGACCAAGGAAAGGACATTACTGGGCAAAAATGAGTGGAAAAGCTGATAATGAGGAAAGCTGACGATTGCCAAGACCATTGGGAGACTCGCCCAGTGGTACTTTAGCTCGCCAAAAGTTACACCGTGCCAACCCTGAAGAAAAGCTAACTTGGCGATGGAATTGGACCTTCGGCGAACCGCTGACTGGATCGGCGATAAGGATTTTGATCGCCTAAAGTTACATGGTCTGAATAGTGAAGAGCCAAGGAAAAATAGTGATGGAGAGGAACACTAGGCGCATGGCCAACGTGGTCGGCGATGCTCAACTAATACCACCGAATGACCCCGTAGGCAAAAATGTGGGAATGTATAAATTGATTTTTAAAAAAGACTTTTGAAGAGTTCCAAAAGATTGATCAACAATTCTGAGTTTTTGAGAGCTTTTCCTTGAGATTTTGATTCCAAACACTATTCGTAGAGATTTTAAGTAGATTTTCAAGTTGGGTTCTTATTCTAAGCTAATTTGGAGCACTGGAAGACTTATATTTTACTATCCAACTCATGGACAACGTAGTTTGTTATATTTTCCTACTTTTTATAATGTGTGGATAAAATGCCCATTCTTTGGGGTGTAATTATGTAATTAATTGTCTCAATTAGCTTATGGGTGTTAGTAATTCCTGATCTACTTGTTGTTTCAAGGGTGTTCGATTAATAATTGAGTTTTCTCTAAATATTTTTGTAATTAGTAATCACCCTAAATATTTTCTCTTAATGCCTAATTCTCTTCCGTATCACTCCATATGGGATCGATCCCAACTCTTCGTTGGGTTTATATTAGATTGCGATCGCCTACACTTATTGTTGGATGAAGTGTAGTTGAGCGTTATAAAAATGGCACCGTTGCTGGGGAATGGTGTTTAGAATTCTCTTAGTGAAATATAGATGTGATCTAATCTTGTTTATAGTTAAATCGACTTACTTTATTTTGTGTTTGTTGTTGCCTGTTTGTGGAAAGGTGACGAGACAAGTTTGAATGGAAGTAACGGTAGCCAACTTGGACACCAAGATGACATTGGGAATTTGAATGATGTCAATGAAGCTCAAGTGGGTGGTGTAGGTGATATTCGTTTACCTCTGGTCGTGGGAAATGTTCTATTCCACGTGACTAGCACGATGTTGTAACTATTGCAAATGAAAGTATTATTCTAAGAGCTAGCTCATTAGGATCCCCATGACCATATCCGAAACTCTGTGGACGTGTGTGGTCCATTCTAATTTAAAAGCATCTCATAAGAGTCGGTCCTACTCTGGTTGTTTCCTTTTTCTTTGATGGGTGAAGTGACCAAATGGTTAGCTGATCTACCAAGGGATTTAATTACGTCTTGGGAAGAGCTTAGCGAGGTATTTTACATAAGATTTTCCCTCCTTCAAAGATGATGGCATTAAGAGAAAATATTTAGGGATTTAAACGTTTGGATGGTGAACCAATCTATGAAACATGGCTGATGTTTCAGAATTGTTACTCCAATGTTCGACTCATGGACTTCCAAACAACTTGTTGTTACAACCCTTCTACCAGAGGTTAGACTCGATTAACAAAAGTGTGGATGATTAACTTGTCCAAGAAGGAACCTGCAGCAACCTTTTGAGATAGCGTCAACTCTCATTTATGGGAAAACAAAGATAAACCGAGCTTGGTATACTAGGGAGGATAAGGTGTCTCATTTGACTTTTAGGATGACCAGGTAACAAATAGAAAAACACCAAAAAGGGGATGAAAACATGGCTAAAATGATGACCCAAATGGATATTTTGTCAAAACATGTCATGGGTTGTGGTTCTAAGGCTGTGAATGTTGTTGGAGTTAGCTGAGTAAATCCCGATGATGCACACTTTGAAGCTTTGTACAACGAAGAAGTACACTTTCTAGCAAATCAGGGAGGAGGATTCCGCCAAAATTATCCGAGGCCAGGTGGAAGTCAAGGTTGGAATACAGAGCGTGATAAAGGTTGGAAGGATTGTGATAGGGAGTGGTGTGACCGTGGTATAAATTGGAGGGAGTGAGATGGTGACAAAGAGAGATACGTTCCTCCCCATGAGCATCAAAAGACAAAAAAGCAAAGGGCTGACGCGGAAAATTTTCACACTAAAGATATGCTTGCAAACTTTCTCAATAAAGTGGAAGGGTCGGACAAGGTGCTTAAAGAAATGAAAGAGGACGTCTCAACTCTAAACAAGGCGGTTACATCTCACGCGGTGTCCATTAAACAACTCGAAACACAAATGGGCCAGATTTCATCTCGTTTAAACCCAAAGCAAAAAAGTGGTCTACCAAGTGATACCTTGGTTAAACTAAACAATGAACCTTAAAAGCGTATCCACATCGTGCCATGACATTAAATAATGTGCTTCTTGGGAGACAACCCAAGTTTTTAAGCTTTTATTACTATTGTTTGATTAACGAGGGTTGAATGTGCAGGTTGAAACTTTGAAATTTTGGGAAAAAGTGAAATTAGGCGAGCCAAGTACCAGCCGACGACTCACCGGACAAGTCAGTGAGTAGGATCTAGATCGTTGTTTTACCACCTTGTTAGCTAGTGGTACTATAAAACTCAGCGGGCAAAAGAGCCATTCGGTGCATCGCCGAATGCATTGAAAAACTTCCTCTGGCTAGGGAAAAAGGAAAAGGGATGGAGCTCGTAGTGCAATCACATGCGGTGGAGAGCTATGACAACGAGGGTTTCTATGCCGCCCACCTCACTACCTCTGAATGTGAGGGCCACTTAGCGGATAGTTCACTAGTATCCGCATTTAAGCCGAAAGATGACCAGACTCTCTAAACTAGGAAAGCGGAGCTACGCTCTATATTTTTGAATGATGCAGCTTGAATATCGGTGCCTCCTCCACCTCCAGCAAAGGTAGTAGAGCAAGTACCACCAGTTTAGCCTCCTTCTCCTCGGTCATTGAATAGACTGAAGGTCAAGGGTTTAAGGACCATCTTGGAAGAAAAAATATTGTCTACATATGGTGTTGTAGACCGGTACCCGGAGGTGTGCAACACTATCAAGTTCCAAAAGTTCGAAATCTTCACAAATCCCCGAGGCCTCTATATTCCTACTTGTGTTCGGGAGTTTTACGCTGAGTATGGGAAACTTGTCCCTAAATGAAAGAAGAAGGCCATCTCATTCAAGTCGGATGACTAAGTGGTAGTGCGTAGTTGGAAAGTCAAATGCAGTAGCACCAATATCAATTAGTTGATAGGTTGTACGATGAACATGATGCATTACTATATAGATAAAATCTAGAAAAAGACCCTCAATGATTTGAAAGGTTGGTTGGCACCACTGATTTATAACATCATGCCGCGGTAGATTGAGGCTGGTGTTCCTATTGAGAAGAAGGATTTGAACGTGTCTGCCAGATATTGATTCGGGTTTATCAGCAGCACATTGAGTTGGTCCTTCGACATCAGAAGGTTGTTTGTTTAAGTAGTGTCCTGGACCGGGAGAGACTTAATCTCGGTCTGATCAAAGAGTAGGAGATGTCCATGAGGGCCAAGCAGAGCGAGACCTCTCTCGCCTTCCCAGTCTTGATTACTGAGCTTTACAAGCGGGACCATGTCCTTGGATTGCCAAGATTGATGTGGAAGTGACTGCCACTTCTTCTACCGACATTTGGAGGATAGAGGTCGAGTACACGAGGGACGAGGCTGATAGAAGGAGAGTTGCACCAGAGGATACGCCCCCTGTATTCGATGTTGAGATATTGCCGATACAGGCAATCCTTCCCCATCAGGCTAGTGAGCATACAGGTACCCCTTGCACTTCTACTTTTGTCCCTTCAGGTTCGACTGTTATTCCCCTTCCTAGTGTTGCTGCTGCCTCTTCCCGACCCACGATTACCCAGGCTATGTTTTATAAGATGGGCCATCTAGCCCAGTCTACTGATGTTGGTTCCTCTCATGTAGAGGTTGTTGTGCCTAGATTGATTTAGAGGGCCATAGCTACTGCCTTATCCCCGATCCAGGCTGAGTTGAGAGACCACAAAGAGAGGATAGATGCCCATTGATTTTCACTAGATTCCCTTACTGTGAGGGTAGAGGATTGTGAGCAGGTCCGGCGTGTTTCTGAAGATATGACGACCTTGATGGATGGTATTGTTGGGTTGCGCTGAGATGTGGATGAGCTGAAATCCACAGATCTCTCGATGTTATTTGGCATTGTGGATCTTTCAGAGGTTCTGGGTACAGACTTCCTGGACAGTTCTAAGATTCCTCTCGCTACTATGACCGGAGATGCTGCTAGAGATAATGTATATGTTGAGTATGAGGTGAAGACAGAGGAGGAGGAGCTGGGTGTTCGAGACGCAGCAGTTTATGAGTTTCCATAAACTTGAGTAATAGTAAAAACATTTGTAGAAATAAACCCTTAAGAATTGAAAGTCATGGTACCAAAACTCTAACATCTAAAAAAGAGGATGCAACTCCAAAGCTTGAAATGGTAATCAATAGTCTAAGAATGTCTTAGTCTGAAAAAGATTGACAAGAGTAGAACAGGAATCCACATCAACATGGAAGAATAGCTTACCCTTGAATTTGAAATAACATGTCCCTTAACTGAGGTCTCCGAAGATGCTCTGTACTCAATAAGGAAAGAACAAGATGTAGTATCATTACACAAACCAAAATTTACTGGTAGGATCTCATGGATAGTCAAATATATGAATGTAAGTAGTTTACCATAGTAAAGTTACAAAAAACAACACATAATCAATTATCAATTCATATAGACGCCCAGGCACACATCATGAAACAACAAATACCAAGATGCATCTCCCACATGATAATATATAATACCATATCCTCTTATGAAATGATAACCACATACTTGGTTCGCTAATAGATATAAACATATACATTGTCCTCTTGTGGAACCCAAACTCGATTGTTAGTGTACTAACATGGTGCCCAAGACAACCATATATGGATATCCCTATACCGGGCGTGGTGCCCGAGTCAACTATTAGTATATACCAAGCATGGTATCCAAGCTAACCATGGTAATATCCTGAACCAAACATGGTACCCAAGCCAACCAACATTCATAAACAATCATGCACAATCAGAAACACAATGAACACTACAACTTGAAAGACCTAATTCACACAACAAGTCCATTGCGTGAGATTGTCAACAACATATCATTTCATATGCTTCTCTATGTTTTCCCATAACATGAACTGTAAAAAATGCTACTATAAAGTAGTATACATGCATACATACATAAGATGAAAAACATACAACCATCACCTACAACGAATCAAGTCTCTTGGAAACTCTAAAGAATCCCAATTTAACCTCTTTGAATTGATTTGGCATTTTCTTGGTCTAAAACAATAAATAAATCAAAAATAGCCTGTTAATACCTAGATTATAACCAAATTCTAATCCCTTGCCAATCCATGATCATCTTACCCAAATTAGGGACTTTCCCACCATGAAATCATACAAAAACCCTCCCCTAAAAGTAATCCCTTACCTTGTGATCTGCATAATCCCTCTACCTACTCTAGGTTGCCAACAACATAACCTAAATTCCCCTCACCTTTTGATAAGCTTCCCTAACAAAATCAACACCCAAAGGTTTTACGTCACAAGCTTCAAAAAACACTATGGGTGATCTACATCCCCTCGCACAGAGTTCCTCAAATTGTGTCACCACAATGTTGGAGTAATAACTATTATTGTTGGAGAACTCACATAGGGGAAAGAACTGATCCGAATGGCCCCAAAATCTATCACACATGCTCTCAACTTATCTTCCAATACATAAATAGTAATCTCTAACTTAAATGAAATGGGTTGACTTAGTAAACCTATCAACGATGACCCAAATTGAATCATACTTCTCCAAGGTCTTAGGTAGTCCACTACAAAATTCATGGCTATCATTTCCACTTCTATTAAAGAATAGGCATTCTCTAAAGCAAACTTGCAGACCTTTGATGTTAATACTTTACATGTTTGCAATTCTGACATTTAGGAACATACTCAAAAATGTCTTTCTTCATTCCAGCCAGGCAACCAATAAAGTCACCTCAAATCTCTATACATCTTGGTCGAATCCGAATGAATGAATATTGTTGACCATGAGACTCTTCCAACACATTCCTAACAAAGTTACCAGACTGAGGAACATAAATCATTCCTCTAAAATTGAGCACACCTTATGCATAAAGTGTAGCATCTTAGGTCTCCCTTGACACCACCTTACCTTTGAGCTTAATCCATTTATTGTCCTCATATTTCTTAGACATGATTTCCTCCATAAAAGTGGGCTTAACCTCAATATTGGCTAAAACCCCACCCTTGTTCGAGATTTCTGGCCACATGAACTTAGACTCGACAGTCTGAATCTCTTTGGCCTAGGGTCGCTAGACACCCAAAGCAAGTAAAACTAGTCAATCTAGCTAGTTTAAGGCTCAACGCGTATGCCACCATATTGACATTCCGTAGATGATACCGAATGGTTAAATCATAATACTTGACCAACTCCATCGATAGATTCTGCCACATATTTGGATCCTTCTAAGTGAACACATTTTGTAGACTATGATGATTAGTAAATACCTCACTTAACATCATAAAGATAATGTTGCCAGATCTTAAGTGAAAAGACTAGCGCTGCCAACTCTAAATCATAGGCGGGGAAGTTTATTTCATAAACCTTCAACTATCTAGAAGCGTGATCTATAACATTCATTTCATGTACCAACACAACAAAAGAAAGAGACCGCCAACTCATGCCCAAGATCATATCAAAGTCTAGCATATCAAATATGAATAAATCTAGCCGAGTGTGTAGATCCATAAACAACACAAAACAATTACAATACAACTAGTTTACCACTACAGACTCTCCAACTATGGTAGAAACATAGACATGGGCTCAAGGTATCACAAATCAAATCAAGTCCTAGAGCAAAGTTAACAGATACATAGTAAAAAGAAGAATTTGGGTCAAAAAACATAGTACGCATCTGGTCACAAACAAGAATAGAACCTATTATCATAGTTTTTTACTCCTCTACTTTAGGTCTGCTTAAAAATACGTTATAATGAGCTCTGCCATTATCATAGTGTAACATCCCAAACTTTAATAGAGGGTTTAGCATGTTAGAATGTCAAGGTGCAACCCCTCAAGGACCAACCATGGGCCTATGAATAGGACCCAAGAAAACTTCCCAAAGTAGTAACCTACTCAAGGACCCATGCCCCGTAGATGGGTCCATGCCTCGTGGGTACGAGTCTGTGGATCCAAGCCGTTTTGCCAACTCCCAGTACACAAACAAAGCTTGACCAGGATTGCATGTGAGTCCATCCATGGCCCGTCAATGTGGTCTCGTGGTTGGTGACCTGTGGGTAGTTGATGTGGTTAGTTTAGGGGTACTTTGGGATTTTTTGGTTTAATTGGGATTAAGTGGTGTCATTTTACCCTAGACTAGACCACCTATATAAAGACTTTAGACCCCTAAATTAAGTCATTCTATGTCATTTTTTCACAACCCCAAAAGAAACCCAAATCCCTCTCAAATATTCTCTCTCTGGAAAGTTGAAGAAGAAGAAGAGGATTCAAGCTAGGTCAAGCCAAGTCTCCAATCTTCCAAGCTTTGTAATCAAGGTATGATGGCTTAATCATCAATGGATTTCTATCATCCATGGAGCCCCATGATATCCCCAATTTAGAAGAAGAATCCCCCAAGTCAATTTAGGGTTTCTTCTAATGTAATGGGTTATGATCAAATTGAGTTGATTAGAGTTGTTTAGGATTGTTTATGATTATTTATGATGGAATTTCATGTTTTTAGTATGATTATACATGTATCCATTCTTAACCTATGATTCTAAGATGAATTTGATATAGATGGATTTATTCCATAAAAGGGGAAATTGAGGATTTCGAGATGATCTTATTGATTGATGATATATATGGTAGATTACTTGAGAATAGAGAATATAGAAATGAATTGAATTAGGTTAAAGTATTCATGATTGAATCGTCATTAGTAGTGTTTGAGATGGATCCTATATTATGATATATGATTAGACTCTCTTAAGAATGAAACATGTGATTAGAATTTCTTGAAATTTAGGCATATGAGATGATTGTAAGATGTATTGATTTGAGAGTAAGGCTTGTAGTTATGAATGTTTTTTACTTAGGCTTTGAGAGTAAAACTAATATGATGAACTATTAATGTTAAGGCTTTGAGGGTGAAGCTTATAAGATAATGGTAGACTATTAGATAGAATTGTTGTGGAAGGAATTTACCCTCATAATCTACCTTATGATATATGTTATGAATGTATGAATATAAAATGTGAAAGGTTTTCTCACATAGAATGATTCTAGGTTGAAAGGCTTGCTCACCTAAAATAAATCTAGACTAAAATCCTAAATGAATGATGAGGGTAGAGGCGACTACCCTTGTCCTCCATATGTAATGGTTATGAGCTTATTAAACATACTCCTCAGGATTGAACAAGAGGTGACTTCCCATATTCTTATTATGATTAATGTCCATAGAGGCGATTACCCATGACCCTTATGAAATGATGAGGAGGTGAATCCTCTTGTCTCTAAAGCTTGACTTGGTAACATAAGACCATGCATGGTATCTTGAGAAGAATATCTCATGGATAGCCTTGGATTGAAAAAATGTACCCTTCCAAAGGTTAGCTTGAACTAACATGAGAGTATGCTTGCATGACAACATGACTTGGTAAGGCCAAACCGTTTCATTAGAAGCTTGGATTGAGCAATAGTACCCTTGCTTGAGTTGCTTGGAATTGCATGAAAGTGTGATTTCCATGATAGCTTGTTCTAGCATAAAGAAGTTATTTCCCATGTATAGTAGAGATAGCTAAAGAGGGACAAGTCCATAATAAGAGTAGTATGTTTATGATGAATCAAGGTTTCTTCAACGAATTATCGTACGTATGTTTTAATATAAGAATTTGCTTATATGATGTATGTTTAGCTTGGATTGTTGCTAGAGTTGCCTACCATTATATGTTTGACTAGAGGTTAATGTTCCCTTGTCTATGAGAAGCTAAGGATGAGAACAAAAGATGATGAACTTAAATGATGGCCCAAGGTGGTTTACTTAGCATGGTTGACATTATGAGGTCTTATCCATGCCTTGATTAAGTATGCTTTGAGGTTACTTGAGAAGTGTTCCTCTTATTATATGATGATTTATGTCCATTGAATATGCTTATGACTTATGTTGTTTTCTCTTGTTATTATGGTATATGTCGTATGTTGACTAATGCCTTTATTATGCTTATGTTGAGGATTTATGCTAGCCATCATATTTAGTACATTTTGTACTACCACATACTCTTGCCTACATTCTTATCAAATGTAGGGTCTGGTGATATTGACTTCAATCCTCATGGCTAGGTTCATAGTAGAGCAAGGAGTGAAGATTTGTTGAGTCCTCATAGCATCGAGGATTTGATCACCTTTCCTTTATGTGTTTCATTTAATGTTTAGAACTATTGTATGGGTTGTGTCCCAAAGACTATTGATGTTTTAGATAGTTTGAGACAAGTGTTCAAGACTTGCGCTTTGTTTTATAAATTAATTTGATTGTATGGAAAATGTTTTAAATTTCCATACCATTTTCTATTACTTTATGTTATGATATGCTAAGTGGCTTGAATAAGGCATTTCGTGGTCTTGTACGCCATGTTACATCTAGGGGGTAACCCCTGGGTCGTGACAAACTTGACAATCAGAGCACAAGGTTTATAATGGTTCTAGGATGTCTCAAACCACGTCAAGTAGAGTTCATAAGTGTGAAGCATGCCAAATTTATGAATGAGGGGCTACTAGATATTTATAAAACTTCACTTTTTCAATCTCTAAGTCATGCCATAGAATTTAAATCTATAAGGTATTTCCGCTAATCCTTACCCGTTGGTCTACAGGACATGAGTACTACAAGGGCTAATGCTAGAAGGAATGAGGAAGACATGGTGGATCAAGAAGGTCCTCCACACACTCTAATTGACCCTTTGGGTGAGAATGTCACTAATGCGGAGTTTAGATCGGCTTTTCAAGTGTTGTCTCAAGCCATGATGGCCCAAGCCAATAGAGAGGTGGTAGCTCCTGTGAACCCAAATATAGGTACGGCGGTGGCAAGAGTGAGGGACTTTACGAGGATGAACCCTCCCAAATTTCATGGTTCAAAGATGGAGGAAGATCCTTAAGAGTTTATAGATGTGGTCCATAAGGTGTTAGATATTATGGGAGTTACTCCAGTAAAGAAGGTGGAATTAGCCACTTACCAACTTAACAGAGTTTCCAACTTTTGTTTAATTAATGGAAAGAAGAAAGAATGATGGAGATGGGTCCTATGGAATAGGATAGGTTCAAAATACTTTTCTTGATAGGTTCAAAATACTTTTCTTGATAGGTTCTTCAATTTAGAGATGGGAGAGACTAAGGTGCTTGAATTCATTAACCTTAGGAAACATAGTATGAGTGTTAAGGATTATGTCTTGAGGTTTACCCAACTATCTTAGTATGCTCCTTCTATTGTGGTGGACCGTAGGACTAAGATGATTAAGTTTGTTTCGGGAGTGTCCAATCTAGTGGTGAAAGAATGTTGTACGGCTATGCTTGTTCATGATATGGATATCACCCATCTTATGAATCATGCCCAACAAATGGAGGAGGAGAAACTAAAAGGGAGATTTAGGGAGAAAAAAAGGTCTAGAATGGATGATGATGAGTTCTCCTATGATAGGTTCTATGGACATGGTCGTTCTAAAAATTGACAAAAGTCTTCCGGGCAAGGTTCTTCAAATGCCTCTAAGTATAATGAAGATAGGGTGTCTAGCCTTAAGCGACAAGGAATTTGTAGTGTATCCCTATGGCCTACTTATGCTAAGTGTGGAAAAAGACATGAGGATAGATGTTTAGCCGACATGGAGGGTTGCTTTAGTTGTGGTGAAAGTGGTCACAAAATAAGGAATCGTCCTAAGGCAAAGGCTAAGGGAAGTGAGGATGCTCCTAAGAAAAACCGGATGTATGCACTTAAAGCTAGAGGTGAGCATGAGTGTGCTCCAATGTGGATCCCGATATGTTTAAAGCTTCTTAATTGATGTTTATACTTTGTTAGATTTGATGTCATTTGTGTGATGTTTTGGTTGCACTCCTATAATGCTCCTATGTGATGGTAGAACCCGTGTAGTAAATTGTTAGTTCCTGAATGAGCCTATCCAAAAGTGGAAAGGGGGAAAGTCTATGTCATAGGTAAGTCCTGTCTTGAAGATGACTTTGAGGGTTGCATGTACCACCTAGTTAAGGTAAGGCAGATAAGTTCAAGTGTTGACCAACTTCAAAGGGTTAGTTATCTTTCTAAGCCTGATGTCAGTCGGGTTAGCACCAAAGGAGGGTGAAAGATGATGTGATGAGTAGTAGGGTGTTTACACAACACGTAGATATGATTTGTTGGTAGACCCCACCAAAGATGATGCTATGGGTTGAAATGGTTTAGAATTGTCCTTTCTGAGAAATGTGAAAGTTAAGAAGTGTCTTGATCCGACCTTAGTAGAATTGAAAGAGACGGTACTTACAAAATCCGTTGAGGCTTCCTCCCAAGTGGGAGATGGTGTGCCTAGATAGCAAGGTCATTGTGTGTTCTTAATGTCATGACTAGTGATTACTTGAAACACCTCACCCAAGAAGGGTATAGTGAGTGTGGTAAGAGGAAAGCTTAGTCCCCATTTTGTAGGCCCATGAGAAATGTTGTTAGGGTGCTTATTAGTTAGCTTTGCCAAGTGAGTGGCATGGGTGCATCTGGTTTTCCATGTGTCTAAGGGGAAAGAGTGTGTTGAAGATCCGACACCCTTAGATCCCTTAGGATGTTTGGGAGTAGATGAAAGTACATCCTATTAGGGAGAGTTCCTTATGGTTATCTCCTTGTTTAGAAATGCATGTGTGTTTTATGTGTTACCATGATTTCTCTATATGCATGTTTATGAAAAATCTTAAGTCTTGAAAGAAATGACTTATGTGAATTGTTTTCCTTATGTTATAGTGCACTGAGTAGAGTTGTCTATAGACTTCTTAAGATGAGATGATCAACATGTTTAGATATGCTTTTTGAGATTTAATTGCATACGAGCTCCATGAGATTGGGTTGAGCACGATTTTAGCTTGGATATGGTAAGTTCCTCCTTGAACATGAGTTGATGTTGAATTTTGGGTTGTTAGATGCAGTCCTACCTTCCTTGTGTTGCATTGAGCATGTCTAGCTTGGAGATGAATTTCCTCCTTAAATATTTACATTTAGATGAGTTACATGCATGATGGGTTGCTAGTCTAGAGTCATAAACTTTACGAAGTGCCTAGAACGTCATTCGAGGATGAATAATACCAAGGGGGAGATAATGTAACACCCCGAACTTAAATAGAGGGTTTAGTATGTTAGAACATCAAGGTGTCACCCCTCATGGACCAACCATGGGCCTATGAAGAGGCCCTAAGAAAACTGCCCAAGGCATTGACCTACGCCAGGACACACACCCCGTAGATGGGTCCACGCCTCGTGGGTAGGGTTCTGTGGATCCAGGCCTTTTATCCAACTCCCAGTACCCAAACCATGTTTGACCAGGACGGCCCATGGGTCCATCCACTGCCAGTCAATGTGATCTCGTGATAGTGACCTGTGGGCAGTTGAAGTGGGTAGTTTAGGGGTACTTTGGGACTTTTCGGTTTTAATTGGGATTAAATGGTGTCATTTTAGCCTAGCCTAGAACACCTATATAAAAACTTTAGACCCCTAAATTAAGTCATTATTTCGAAACTACAAACAAAACCCAGATCCCTCTTGTAGAAAGTTGAAGAAGAAGAAGAGGAATCAAGCTAGGTCTAACCAAGTCTCCAATCTTCCAAGCTTTGTGGGCTTTGTAATCAAGGTATGATGGCTTAATCATCCATGTATTTATTTCATCCATGGAGTTCCATGATTTCCCCAATTTAGATGAAGAATCCCCCAAGTCAATTTAGGGTTTCTTCTAATGTAATGGGTTATAATCCAATTGAGTGGATTAGAGTTGTTTATGATTGTTTATGATGGAATTGCATGTTTTAGTATGATTATACATGTATCCATTTTTACCTTTAATTCTAAGATGAATTTGATATAGATGGGTTTATGCCATGAAAGGGGAAATTGAAGATTTAGAGATGATCTTCAAGGATTGATGATATGTACAGTAGATTGCTTGAGAGTAGAGCATATAGACATGAATTGAATTAGATTAAAGTATACATGATTGAATCATGATTAGTAATACTGGAGATGGAGCCTATATGATGATATATGATTAGAATTTCTTAAGAATGAAACATGTGATTTGAATATCTTGAGATTTAGGCCTACGTAATGATTGTAAGAAGTATTGCTTTGAGAGTAAGACTTGTAGTTATGAATGTTGTTTACTAAGGTTTTGAGAGTAAAACTAATACGATGAACTATGAATTGTAAAGCTTTGAGGGTGAATCTTATATGATAATGGTAGACTATTAGAGAAAATTGTTGTGGAAGGACTTTTCCCACATAATCTACCTTATGATCTATGTTATGAATGTATGAATGTAAAATGTAAAAGATTTTCTCACATAGAATGAATCAAGGTTGAAAGGCTTGCTCAACTAAAATGAATCTAGACTAAAATTATAAAAGAATGATGAGGATTGAGGAGACTACCCTTGTCCTCCATCTGTAAAGGATATTAGGAGATTTCCCATACTCCTTAGGATTGAACAAGAGGTGATTTTCCACATTATTATTATGATGAATGGCCATAGAGGCGAGTACCCATGACACCTATGAAATGATGTGGAAGCGAATCCTCGTGTCTCTAAATCTTGACTTGGTAAGACAAGACCATGCATGGTAGCTCGAGAAGAAGATCTTACGGATAGCCTTGGATTGATAAATTGTACCCTTCCAAAGGTTAGCTTGAACTAGCATGAGAGTATGCTTGCATGATAGCATGACTTGTTAAGGCCAAACCATTTCTTTGGTAGCTTGGATTGAGCAATAGTACCCGTCCCTGGGTAGCTTGCACTTAGATGAGAGCGTGCCTTCCATGATAGTTTGGTCTAGCATAAAGAAGTTCTTTTCCATGTATAGTATATATAGCTAAAGATGGACAAGTCCCTAATCAAGTTAGTATTTTTATGATGAATCAAGGTTACTTCAAGGAAGTATCATAAGTATGTTTTAATATGAGAATTTGCTTATATATATGATGTAGGCTTAGCTTGGATTGTTTCTAGAGTTGCCTTCCTTGATATGTTTGACTAGAGGTGAATGTTCCCTTTTCAATGAGAAAAAAAAAGCTAAGGATGAGAACAAAAGATGATGAACATAAGTGATGGCCCAAGGTGGTTTACATAGCATAGGTGAGATTATGGGGTCTTATCCTTGCCTTGATTAAGTATGCTTTGAGGTTACTTGAGAAGTGTTCCTCTTATGATATAATGATTTATGTGCATTGAATATGCTTATAACTTTTGTTGTTATCTCTTATTATTTTGGTATATGTCTTATGTTGCCTAATGCCTTTATTATGCTTATGTTGACGATTTATGCTAGCCATCATATTTAGTACATTTTGTACTAATGCATACTCTTGCCGACATTCTTATCAAATGTAGGGTCCAACGATATTGATTTCATTCCCCGTGGCTAGGTTCATAGTAGACCAAGGAGTGAAGATTTGGTGAATCCTCATATCATCGAGGATTTGATCACCTTTCCTTTATGTCTTTTATTTTATGTTTAGAACAACTGTATGGGTTGTGTCCTAAGGACTATTCATGTTTTAGATCGTTTAAGACAAGTGTTAAAGACTTTCGCTTCATTTTATAAATGACTTTGATTGTATGGAAAATGTTTTAAATTGTCATACCATTTTCTATTACTTTGTGTTTTCATATGCTAAGTGGCTTGTATGAGGGCTTTCAGGGTCTTGTACGACATGCTACATCTAGGGTGTGCCCCTGGGTTGTGACATATGGCCAATCCCGTAATGGGGTTGCACCTCTCATCTCCCTAGGTTACAATTTGCTAGGACTCCATAACCTCTCTAATCACTTCGTTTCCTACACTGTGGACATCTTCTACCATTATTACCTCTACTTGCTGGAACTAGTACTCTTGTCTATTGTTGAACCTGATCAACTACATGTCTCTAAGGACTTCCTTCCTAAAGTGTCCTAGCTCACCATAATGGAAACAATCACGGTCAAGTGAGGGTTTGCTGGCTAATGAATGAAAAGACCATTGACCACCGGTAGTAGTGGGCATAGACGAATGAATTGGAGGAGCTAAAAGTACCTATTGGCTGGAACATTTAGAATACGAACCAATGTAGTTTCCCACATTCTTTGACTTTTAACCAATTTCTTGGCATATCTATCCTTTCGAACTCCCTCTACCTTATTCACAAAATCAGACACCTCATTGAAACTTCTATCTACAGATGTTATTTGCATCGAAAAAAGTTTTAACTCATAATTCAACCCTTTGACGAACAAGAGAATACTCTCTTTCTCCTAGTTCGGTAACTACATAGAATAATTTGAAAAGGTATGAACGTTAGCCTCATAAGCAACAATTTTAATATGGCCCTTCTAAAGATTCATGAATTCATTCTTTGTCGTATCTCTCAAGGTATGAGGCTCGTATTTCTATAATAAAAAAAAACCATGAAGCTATGTCCAATTCAGTGGAGATAAGACTAATGATCAACAACCCACAAAAGCTCTCCACCACTACTTTGCCTCACTCTAAAGTTGAATGGTCACAAACTCAACCACTTGTTGATGCACAATACCCAACTTATATACCCTCTCATAACAGTTAAAGAATAACTCAAAAGCATCCTCACTCTCAGAACTATAGAACACTGGAGGATTCAGCTTCAAGAAGGTGGTCAACATCTCATGTTTAGTACCAATCATCACATGGCCAAATAATGGACTGAACAAGGCATCAATACCTAAGTCTCCATCTACCTTAAGAACAATAGAACCAATAGGATGAGTGACTGGAACCTATGTAGCCTGAACCACAAGAATAGCTCCAGTACCTTTCAACCCACTCAGCAAGGCTAATAATTGTCGAGCCACTCCAGCATCTATAGGGGGAGGACCTCCAAATCTAGCATATGCCCTCACCTCTATCTAAACCTCATCTTTATCCACAATAATTATCTCTACCTCTAATTTCACATGATACTGGTGGAGTGGGGTGGGCTCACCAAACGTTGTCCACACCCTGCTTAAGCTTTACCTCTAAAGGGTATTGCCCTTCCTCTGCCCCTGCCCCTACCTCTACCTCTACCTCTGCCTTTATCACGTGCTCTCGTGGTGGGCTCAGGTACTGATTCTACCATAGGAGCTAGTACCATTGTTTCATTTTGACTAGTATCAATCATCAACTAAAAATAGAGTGGAAAGGTTAGATACAAATTCGAATCTCCAGATACCAATTGGAATCATGTTATGGTAGAAAGGAAGAGAGAATAGAGAATTTTCATAAAGTTCCATAGGCTCTTCCAGAAAAATAGAAGCATCTCTATATCGTTACACGAGACTCTACTATACTCATTTTTGTATAACAAGATCGTTGAACATAGGGATCTTATACCTAGTTTGTTGTGACCTACACCATCGTAAGTGGCACCACACCAAACTACCTGGTGGTAGAACAAACAACTAACTCAAACTAACCCCAACATTCAATTTAATTAAAATAAGTTCATCATATAAAAGTAAGAAAATCAATTTTAACCAACTAAGGATTGAGAGCCCATAAATTCAATTAATAGTCCAAATATTTGCAAAAATAAACCCTTAAAAATTGAAAGTCGTGGTACCAAATATCTAACATATAAAATAAAGGGGATTGAACCCCTAAGCTTAAAACAATAAACAATAGTCTAAGAATGTCGTAGTCCAAAAATATGGCCATGAATAGAGGAGGAATTCATGACTGCCTGGAAGAATAGCCCACCCTTAAATTTGAAGTCATACATCATTTAACTGAAGTCTCGAATCAGCCATTCGAAGATGTCATGTACTCAACAAGGAAATAACATTATCAGTAGACAAGCAATAGTGTACTGGTAGGATCACATGACTAATCCAAGACATTATTGTAAGCAATTTACCATAGTACATTAACATAGAACAACACATAGACAATTATCAATCCATAAAAAATCCCAGTCACATATCATGAAATAAAAAATACCTGGATTAATGTCCTATATGATCCCAAATATAATATGTTATCCTCTCATGGAACCATAAACACATACCTAGTGTACTCATGGAACCATAAACATATGGATATCCCCGCACCAGGCTTGGTACTCGAGCCAATTGTTAGCATATTCCACGCATGATGTTGTAGCACTAAATGGGGATATCCTATACCAAGCGTGGTACACGAGGCAACCAATAATTATGCACAATCAAAAATACAATGAACACCATTACTTGAAAGCCCCAAGTCACATTATAGGTCCATTGCATGAGATTATCAACATGATATCATTTTATATGATATCCTATGTTTTTCCCTAACATGAATTGTACAAATGATACTATAAGGCAATAGAAATTCATACATACATTAGTTAGAAAATGTACAACAATCACCTACCTCGAATCATGCCTCTTGTAAACTCTAAACACCCCGAGCTTTCCCTCTTAAAAGTGCCTCGGCTTGTACTTGATCTTAAAAAAATAAATAAATGCAACAATCAATCAACAATTGCCTATTAATACCTGAATTATAACTAAATTCCAACCCCATGCGAATTCATGATCATGCAACCCAACTTATGGCTCTTCCCGCTATGAAATCATGCCAAAACACTTCCCCAAGAGTAATACCTTACGTTCTAAGCTTAGGAATCAATATACAAGTCAAGCTAGTAATAATCTTGCCTTTACCAATGAATTCCATCCGAAATCGATTGCAAATAGACCTAATTCTCTCCTCCTAAGTCCAAGAATGGAAGTGCAAAAATAAGAGGGTTTGGTCATATTTCTGCATAAAATCTCATGTTTCCCTGCTATAGCATCCCAACCCTTTATAGTGACCCTGCTATAGCGGTATCCACATGCCCGCTATAGCACATGCCTTCATCTAAAGAGTACTATGCAAACTTTAGAGACTCCAAAATCCTTGAATTTCTATTTTTCACAACATACCTCCTTCCCTTGATGTTTAGAACTCTCCCTTTCATACTGAATTCATTTCTAGATGTTCTACTCACCCAAATTCGAATCTGTGAAACCCCAAAGGTTCCATAATATCTTGGCTACAAGAAAATAAAAATGAAGTCTAGATATTACACCCCGCTCATTACTAGATGTCCCTTGTAACACCTCAGAAGATGGAAAGTCAAAGAAAAGGGAAATTATTATTTTTGGTATTAAGGTAAGATCTACGAGTCCAACCTACAGACATCAGAATGTCCTATGGGCTATAGAAAAGAAGTCATAGGCTTAGAGATAAGTTTTGGAATTTCAAGTTTCTAGATTTTGACTAATGAATGAACAGGACAAACAATGGGAACTTGGACGAGTAGTAAATGGATCTCATGTAAAGGATTCAGCGATTTAGTTTAATAACTCAGTCCTACGAAAGGGTTTGACAGGTTGTAGTTTTTTTAATGGGTCATAGGGTTTTCTTATAGAACTGATCATGACTTAGTGAAATTTTGGAGTTGAACTTGTGTTCTACGGAAGAGGTCTATGGACCATAGAAAGTTCTAATGGGAAATGATAGAATATTTGGGTTTCTGAAGTTGGTTCTATGGTTGACCAGTACGGTCCGTAGGTCTAACCTAATGGATTGTTCGAAAGTTATTTCTCAAGGGTATATAGGTTTTTTCGTATGCAATTAATGTCTATACTATGTCATTTTAACCCTTATTTTAAGACCTATAACTACCATTCAACCCTTAAAATTTTTTGTTGCCCTCTCATTCACTCACATCCCCAATTCCCATCCACATTCACCCTCTCCAAATTCTCTCAATTCCTCTATTAATTTTAGGCTTTAATCCTCAAGCTATGTAGGGTTTTATCAGGGTGTTCCATTACCCATTGATCCCCCAAGATTCCTCAATTTTACAAAGTTCAATTTCATCAAAATTGATTAGGTTTTCATTCCTTTTTTCATGAGTTCTAATTGTGTTGATTCAATTATCTGATGTTGATCTTCTTATGATTGCTTTGCCTCAATTACATTATTTCCAATTGATTTCACATGGATCCCATGCATTGATCATGATTTTTGACTATGAACCCTAAAAGATATGAATTTATGTAGAAGCTTGAATGTATGAATGAGGTTTTCATGAAGGCTATGCATGATGTATGAAAAGAAAGGTTTTATGATCTAGGTTGCTTTAATAAGAGCATCAATCAAGTTATAAATTATTTAATCACATATTAAGGAATCATGGTTTGGTCAAAGGTTTTCTCACATATGTTGGATTTAAGATTTACCGATCGAATCTATGATATTTTAAGCCTTGATTAGTAACTAAATTGTTCTTTTCTCTGTATGATGTTACGCTTATGAATATGACTATTATGTTGGGATTTAAATAAGCACCGAGAGAACCTGGAGGTGTAGACTCAAATAGAGTAGTTTATAGTAACAACCTCTAGTTCCAAACTATATTCCCCCGTAAGATTACCTTGAATGGCCTAGCTAGTGGATCCACATATAACATATGATATGATACAGAGTTCTACCTTGACAAGTAGACTTCTTGATGTGGGATTTACATCGGATTCCATGTTGTATCTCTCATGGTCTATTGTGAACTAAAGGTAATATCCCACAAAATGGACTAAGTTATCTTTAAAGATTTCTGAAGATTTCCTTATTATTTTAAGATGCATTGACCGTGTTAATGATTTACAGTTCTTCTTTAAATGATTTTACTGTGTTTATCTTGGACATGCATATCATCTCTTCGATTATGACGCCTTACGATCATGTTTCATTTTTTATTGCATATCCCTCATACTTGGTACACTCCATGTACTAATGCATACTTGTGCCAACATTATTTCACTAATGAAGGGTCCAGCGATATTCCTCCTCCCGCCCGTGGCTTGTTTTTTGACCATTTTGAGTTCAAGAGTTTGTGAGTTCTCATATTCCAAAGACCATGGCACATTTACTTTCTTTCTTATGTTTTGAGTTTCAAACTTTGTACGTGATTTACAGGTTGCATCCCGATCACTTCTTTTGATGTAGTAGAATATCTTATACAGACTATAATTAGACTTCCACTTTTTGTCTAACTCTTTTATTGATATGGATTTTTTACCTTTACTTCTCGTATTTTCAATCATGTTATGTTGTATCTATGTCAATTGGCTTGTATAGGGACTCTCTAGGTCTTATATGTCATGTCACATCTAAGGTGTACTTTGGGTCGTGACAGCCCCAGATCACACACAACCCAGATTCTCTCTAAGGCTAGCCTAGCCTAAATTTTTTGAGTCACCACCCAAAAGTTTTCCAAACCAAATTCTTTCATCAGATGCTTAATCATAACGACAAAGATGGACTGTTACATCATATCAAAGTCGTGCAATATTTATGTCAAACCCCGAGGCTACCCCCTAGACGTAACACGAGACCTAGGATCATGAGTTACCCCAAGCTAACCCTGAGTCTAGCATATAACAAGAAGACTGAAAAATAACTAAGTACATCATATACTCTGCTGAAGCTAAAAAGAGTGGATGTCCGATATGGGAAACCCACCTAGTCTAAATGTATAAAATATAATAAGAGCTTAGTGATGACTCAAACAACAGTTAAAAACTCGAGCTGAATCAACTACTATGTCTTAAAAGCCTCTAACTGAATTGAGTTGTTGGACATTCCCCCAACTAACTCTAACAAGACTAGAAACTGAAATAAAGTATGAAAAGTAAAGCATGTCTATTTCCCTCGAATTATGAGGAATCACCACTAAAATTTTTGAACTCGGACTAAGAATCAAAATATACATGATCTGGATGCTGAGCGCCTAAACGAACATCATAAAATGATGTAGCGCAAAAGTATGCATCATTACTTTGCATTTACTGAGCATGCTGGATATATATATGCTAAGCTGAATAATATATATATAAGCTAAACAATATTTAAGTTGAACAATTGTATAAGCTGAAGAAGGATCTAAGCTATACTAAAGTATGAATGAAAACTAAACTGGATGCGTGATAACATGGTCAATGCAAAAAGAGTATAACTGTGGGAGCTAATATTAACCGACATAAACCACGTGAGATAATGTGGAGTCTGATGTATACGCCCCATCGAGAGAACCCAATATACCTTGCCAAGGGTATAAAGGTATGACTTTCGTGTGATCGCAAAAAACAGATGCCAACAACGGGGACTTTTGAACCTAGATTGGTGCGTAGTTCTGGGATTTTGAGGGTACGCTCAACCCTAGTCCAACTCAGTGCTAAGTCTACTCCCAACTGAATGTAAAGATAAAATGAATCTGAAATACAAAGTAGCTCAAATAATGACATGCTATCTGGGAATGACACGTAAATATACTAAGGGCCCATTTTGCCATGTGATATGGTATCATGATATGGAAATATGATATGATATCATAATATGGAACTATGAGATGAAACTGAAGTTTTGTTTGGACATGCTATATGGAATTTTTGTGTTGTATATTTTCTCATAAACATAAGAATCACATAAGTTGTAAAACTATTAAAATAGCCCCAATTGTTTATTCAATTTTACCAAGTAAACAAAAATAATAAAATTGCATAATAAATTATTACAAATCTATTTGTCCACCATTTAAGTAACTGTTTAATCTAGCTTTAACTCATCAAACTTTAATTCAATAAAAAAAAATTGAACATAAATTGTAGTGTACTAGTCTTTAATATAATCCTCCCACATATTAATGAAAATTTCCTCACGTTGAACTTGCATTTCTCGATCATGTGACCGAGAAGACAAACAAACATTGTTACTTTGAATTATATTAAATACAAAATGGTAGAAGTAATAAATAAGGTGTTGGAGTAAATGAAGAGAACAAATTTATTACTAACAAGCGGTTGGTGTGAGTTAAAGTGACTATATGTTGGTGAGAATAATAAATTTTATGTCGGTGAGAATAATAAATTTTAAAAAGTAATGATGTAATTATAAATTTTATTTACATATGAAATAAATGGTTAGTGGATATAAATGTAGGTAGTTTTAACAAAATATAAACTTGTGGATCAAATTTTATATTAAAAGTATCTTAAATCATGATATGGAATTCTCATATCATGGTTTTTGGAGAATATGGAATCACATCTGATGATATGGAATC
>JAJOOR010018137.1:0-51850 GCA_036250505.1 Solanum acaule | reverse complement strand
TTTTAGTCTTTAATTTCAGTTTTGCTAGACCTAGTTGGGGCATGTCCCAACATTTCTAGTCAGTTTAGAGGCTTATTTCAGACATAGTTAGATTCAGCTTAGTATTGAGTTAATATTTTCTTTGTATTAAACTCATCAGTTTTCATTTATCTTAGTTATAGTATATGAGTATTCCCCATCATTTCAGACTTACTTTATGATTTAGCTTCCGCATCAGTTATTATTATCTTTAGTGTGCTCATGATCATGCCAGCAGGGCTAAAGCTTGGGATCACTTGTGGTCCTAGGTCCCGTGTCCACGTCTCGGGGGTAGCTCGGGGCGTGACAATATTCAAGCTGAACCCAAATCCTAAGGTTCGGGTTCTATACCTCGATAGGGAATCTTTTCCCAAAAATATTACTCTTTACCACCACATTTAATCAACATTGGGCTCACATCAAGAACCACCTAATGTCTATCAACACCACAGACAAGCTTAGAATTCTAATATCTCCATGTACTCCTACTAACCACCTCCTTGAGATTTTTTTATTCCCTTATCATCTCTGTCATACCAACTAGAATTTCCCGCATTACTACTCGAAAGCAACTAAGGGCTCTCATTTAACTATTTCTCATTGTAAAACCTCATCCTCCTCTTCCTCCTCATTTATAACCTTAGATGGAATTATCACACCATCATTATCACAGTCAAAACTTTAACCTTCTCCTTCTAACATAACTCTGCTAGCAAAAGGACCTTTAAAAAGATATCTCTCATACTCTTTTGAGCTCATTACTATCTTATTATCAACACTTGACTTGATTTCTCATCTTATCATGTCCCCCCAGGTCTACAACTGACACTTGAAAGCTATGGACCTTCCATTATGTCTAAACTGGTCCACATCCCCTTTTCACAACTTTAGTACTAACTGCCCACTTATTATACCTCATTACTTAATCAGTTCTATAACATTTTTTAAATCATGATCCTTTCAAACAAATCGTAAGCCTATCTTAGATCTATGACTTCATGAATACTCTATTCTCTTATTCAACACATGTATTAAGTCTCCTCTAACACGATGACACATCGACATCAACTCTATTCTGGTTAAAAGTATACTCTATCTCATGCAAACTAGTAACTATTCCTTTTCCTTCTATCGAGAACTCTCCACAACATTATTATTTCTTATTTCACTTATAAAGGAACTCATTACTTATAACTGACTCAGTGCATGATTGCAATAACATAATATTTCCTATTACTATCTCCTTTCCTTTGATTATTGAACCTCTGCATACTTTCCTCTAACTCTGGGCACTTTCACTACTGCTGCTCATAATTTCGTAACTCATGCTACCTTTTTGGATGAAAATACTACCCAAGCTCTAAACATACTTCCTCATAAGGATCTCAGCTAAAATATGGCTTAGAGAAGAGAGAACAACTAGCTTTAAGCTCAAACTCATGATTCACATGATTATTAGTGCATTTTCTCGAACTCAACACTTAACTCACTCCTAGGCTTCTCTCAAGCTCCTCTGAAGTCTCATGACTTCCTCAAGACTTTGCTAAGAGCAACTCATTGATAAAGCACTAAATTTGCTTTTTAAATACCTCTAGTTTGAGCGGTAGTCAACTGGATATGAGAACCCACGAGTTAGAACAAGTCTCTATGACACAGCTCTATTGCATGATTAAGAGTATGAAAAAGGAAAACTTTTTCTACATGTTAGTAGTCCCTCTTTTATAAAAGTGGGGCCCTTAAAACCATAAACAAGACCCTACTGGAATGACTTCATAGATACCCTACGAAACTTGAACCTTGTACTCTGATACAAAGTTTATCACGACCCGAGCTTACACGCTGGACATGGCCGCCACTCGACAACCATTGATGGTCCCCAAGTAAACCCTCATCCTGGTTGACTATAAGCGGAAGACTAATTCAAGCATACAAAAGCTTAAAACTGAATTAAATTCAATAAACACAACTTTTTAAAATAATCTGAACAATACTCAATTGCTGAACTCAGAGTTTGTAAAAACATCTCAAAGAAGATACATACTGAAACTACTTAACTTTGTCTATCTATGAAGCCTCTACTATTACAGAAAGTTATCGGGACAAGACCCACATCATCTCAAAACTACTAATTGTAAGATAAAGGTGAAATCCTGTGAAATATAAGAAAGCTTACCAAAGTTGACTAGAACTGCAAGTGGCATCAACGAAGCTTCTGTTGATGACCCTGAATACTTGTATCTGCATCATAAAATGATGCAAGCCAAATAGCGTCAGGACATTGAATGTACGAGCATGTATGGGGAATTCTAAAGTATAAACATAAACTGATGGAAAAGAAACATACTTACCTTTTCTCAACTCAGTCAATTCAACTCAATGAAACATAGTTCCCCTCAACTCAGAGAAATAGGGCTCAACTTCAAAATAACATACTCCATTCAGCAATAAGATAGTCAACTCAGTGAAACATAGTTCAACTCAAATCAGAGAAGTAGGGCTCAACTCAACAGTAAGGTACTAAACTCTGGCTCAAGATACATAACTCAAACTCAAGATAAAAGCATCAATAAAGGATGCAATATTGGAAAAGCTATTTAGGTAATAACTCAGTTGTATGCAAAAATACAATAATAACTCAATAGTAAGAAAATATAATAATAACTTTTATTCGTATGTAGAGATACAAAATAACTTTGTTTGTATATAAAATACAAACTAACTATGTGGAAGATTCTCTAATAGACAACCTTCACTAGGAGCTATGTGATGATATAACGTCTAGCCCACGCAGCCAGAACTGTCCTATACTCTGCCAGGGTATAAATTCTACTCACTAAGTTGATCCAGCAGTCTATGCGAAAAAGCAATAAGGAATCATCTAAAAAGTATGACCCTTTCTACTCACGTTGGCTACATAGTTTATGGGGGTTGTGAGTTGTTCGAACTCTCCCCCATATCAATGCTCAATACTACTCCAAAAATATAACTTAGCTCATTATGTTTTAAAGAAAACATTTCCTCTTCCTCAAATTTAAGCTTATCACTCAAAATATTTCTCTTAAAAGAGCTAGTACTAAAAATGCTCGTGAACTCTTTGGAAATCAGTGTTTCCTCTCTTCTTAAATATAAAAACATTTACTCTTGGGAATACTTAGTTCCCATATATCATTTTAAAGAAATTGAAATAAAATCTACTCTTCCTCAACTCAGTGCTCAAGTCTTTAAAAGAAGATTTAACACAATTTGTAAAAAGTCTTTTGAAAATAGGGTTCATGCCGAATTATGGCCGTGACCGACACAATTCAAGGTTTTCAACAACCTCGCATAAAACTCAATACTTGGAACTCAACAACTACATAACTCAAGGAGTCAATGATACTGCTCATCTCAAGAATGCTCGACTCAGAGGGTTCATGCAAAATTATGGGTATGAACTACTCTACTCAAGGACTCACTGATACTTCTCATCTCAAGACTGCTCGACTCATAGGGTTCATGTGGAATTATAGGCTTGAACTACTCAACTCAAGGACCTTCATGGGTATCATGTAGTTGTCCTATGACTAGGAATATTGTTGCGCCCCGAGGTTACCCCCTTGACGTAACATGGGACCTAGGATCACGAGTGACCCCAAGCTAACCCTGTGTGTGGCATATATCAAGCATACTGAGAATAACTGTATAAGACATGTAGTATGGGGAAGCTACAATAATGGATAACTACAAGTGGGGAATACCCAACTGGTCTAAAGGTATAAAATTATCATGACCCGAGCCTACACCCCAGACGTGACACGGTGTACAAGACTATGAAAAGCCTCATACAAGCCTCACAACATTCATAATATAAGACATAAGAAAAATGGTGCGGAATTTAAAACTTTTAATCCATACAATCGAAGTATTTATTTAAAAGCAAGTGGATGACTAAGTTTGTCTCACATGACCATCTAATACAACTTGAATCAATAATAGGGTCATAGCCCTTCAACATAGTCTGAAACATAAAATGACATGAAAGAAACTAGAAATGAACAACTCTCGTCCCCGAACCATGAGGACTCACTAATAGCTTTGCAGAATAGTCAATCCAAGCTTTGAACAATAGAAGAGTACCTCAAACATCGGAACCTACCCTTTGTAGAAAATGTAGAAGAAATATGGGTTAGTAGAAAAATGCACTAAGTATGATAGCCATGCAAAAAATGGGTCAGACCCCAGTTTCCAGCTTCCAGTCGAGAACGATAGCCGACCAGAATGGATCATCGGTCCATCCACGGTCCGTCGGTTGAGTCCGTCGATGACCCCGATAGCTTTTAAGTCAGGGGTCATTTGGTCTTTTTCCTATGCGTTGGACCCCTAAACTACATCGTTTAACCCCTAAACTAAGTAGTTTTGGTTAGTTTAAGCCTAGTTACTTAATTAGAATCTACCCTAAGTGATTCAGTCACCAAAATTTAGCAAACTCAAAGCAACAGAGAAGAATAGAGTCGAACCAAACCCCTCTCCAAACGCAACAGGTTTTCATCTATTTCAACCCCAAAATCAAAAGATTTCTCCATGAAATTCTTCACCAGGTATGTGGGATTTCACTAGTGGGTTCCTTTACCCCATCAGGTCCCTAGATTTCAGTCAGAATACTGATTCCTTTAACATTATCTAAACCCAAAGTTTCTTGAATGTTAGAAATTGTTGGGTTTTAGCTGTTAGAATGATCCAAATCAGATTTATCATATTGTTGCTTAGTTTCTTGTATGATATTCAGAACCCTAGTTGTATATATTCTTTTAGTCCATGAATCATACATGATAGGTTAGATTATTTAGAAATACATGCTTCAGTTTACGAATGTCACATTATCAGTCATAATTGTTGGATTCTCAAAATTTGTATGTCAGTAATTGAGCTATCCAGTACTTCACATTTTAGTCATAATATTGCTTATATATATATTCTAATTGGGAGTAGCTTAATACCAAGTGGACTAGGGTTCAGCGTACCCGAATAGTCCTAGAACTACATACCCCCATAGGTTAAGTTCCCTCTGTTGAGCAGTACATTTTAGCGATCACGCTAGTCATGCCTCTATACCTCTGACAGGGTATATTGGGTCCTCTCGATGGGGCGTATACATCGGACTCCACATTTAGCTCATGTGGTTTTATGCGGTTATTAGTTGCTCCCTTATGTTCAAATTCTATTGCAATGACCATGTTATCAGTTTTAGTCAGATTTCAGTCTCAGCATGTTATAAACTTGGTCATTGCATTCATTTAGTTCATGTTCAGTATTCTCAGTATAGTATCATGCTTAGCTCTTATCATTGCTCAGATATATGCTTTGATTCAGTTAGGTTTATTGTTCATCTTTGTTATATCCTGCATGCTCAGTACCTTTCACGTACTGACGCATACTGTACGCTACATTTTCTCATGATATAGGTTTAGGTTCTCAGCTTCCAAATCTCGCATAGATATCAGTTCCCGATTTTTAGCTCAGCAGCATCAGTGGCGAGTCCTCATTTTTCGAGGATGACAAACATGTTTCCTTTCTATTTTATTGCTAGTTTCAGTATTTGCTAGATTTAGCTGGGGCATGTCCATACAATTCTAGTCAGTTAGAGCCTCATTTCAAACATAGTTAGATTCAACTTTAGCATTTGATTTTTACTTTTTAGTTGTTGTTAAACTTTCAGTTTTTATATATTCAGATAGTTTAAGGGTATTCCCCAGCATTTTAGTTTACATGATGATTTAGCCTCCGCACAGTATTTCTTTAATTCAGTTTACTTAGTATGCTTATGATATGCTAGTAGGGTTTTCTTGGAGTCACTCGTGATCCTAGGTCCAGTGTCCGCATCCTGGGGGTAGTTTCGGGGCATGACAAGAATGAAAGTGGTTATTATAGGAGAACTCTATGACAGATAGGTGATCATCCTAACTACCCTTGAAATTAATCACACAAGCTCTCAACATGTCCTCTAAGTTTTGAATGGTACGTTCTGCCTGGCCACCAGTTGTGGTTGAAATACCGTACTGAGATTTACCTTAGTACCTAGTCCTTTCTAAAATGATTTCCAGAAATAGAAGGTAAACTGAGGACCTCTAAATGAGATGATATAAATGGAAACACCTGTGAAAACTGACTATCTCATTGATGTAGATCATGGCGTAGTCCTCCACTGAATATGTAGTCTTGATGGCAAAGAAGTGGGCCGACTTAGTAACTTTGTCTACTATCACAAAAATGGGGTCATGCTATATGCCAGTACGAGGTAAACCCGTGATGAAGTCCATGTTTATCACATCCTTCCATTTAGGAATGTTAATCTCTTGAGTCATACCTCCTGGTTTCTGGTGTTCTACCTTAACCTGTTGATAGTTAGGACACTTAGACAAGAAATCTGCTATTTTCCTCTTCAAACCGTTCCACCAAAAGACTCCTGGCAGATCACGGTACATCTTAGTGGCATCTAGATGAATGGCATACCTAGAGTTATGAGCTTATGTAAGGATTTTCTGACTCAACTCACCCATATTAGGAACACATAAGCGACCCTGGTAACGAAGCACACCATCTCCTTCTTGGGAGAAAACCTCAACTTTCTGCAGATGAACTCCACATTTCAACTGAAGTAATATATGATAATTATCCTATTTTTCTTTAACCTCTGCTATCAGTGAAGATTCTGATCTATTCTGAACTATCACCCCACTTTTTGATGTGTCAGTAAGGCAAACTCCTAAGCAAGGAAGCTAGTGAATATCTTTGGCTAGCTCTTTTCTTTATTCCTCAACAAGTGCTACACTACCCATAGATAGCCTGCTGAGAGGATCAACCACTACATTAGCCTTACAAGGATGGTAAAACACATTCATGTCATAGTCCTTGAGAAACTCAATCCATCTCTTCTGAAGCAGATTCAACTCTTTCTCGGTGAATACATACTGGAGGCTCTTATGGTCTGTGAACACATTAACATGAACACCATACAAGTATTGTCTCCAAATCTTTAGGTCATATACTACAACTGCAAGTTCGAAATCATGTGTCAGCTAGTTCTTCTCATGGACCTTAAGATGTCTAGAAGCATAAGCTATGACCTTACGTCGCTATATCAACACACAACCTAGGCTGACTATGGATGCATCACAATAAATCACATAACCATCTGAACCATCTAGTAGAGTTAAGACAGGGGCTGTAGTCAACCTAGTCTTCAGTTCTGAAAAGCTTTTCTCACACTCATCTGACTACTAAAATTTGACCTCTTCTGAGTCAACTTGGTGAATGGGGAAGCTATGAATGAAAATTCTTCAACAAATCTCCTGTAATAACTGGCCAAACCAAGAAACTTCTGATATCTGCTGGAGCAGGTGGGTCTAGGCCAATGTTTAACTACCTCAATTTTCTGAGAATCTAGTCGGATACTTTCGCTAGATAACATATGACCAAGGAAAGAGACCGACAGTAACCAGAATTCACATTTGTTGAACTTAGGAAATAACTGAAGATTTTCAAGAGTTTCCAGAACAACTCTAAAATGAGTTGCATTCTCCTTCTTGCTTTGAGAATAAATGAGGATATCATCAATAAAGACAATAACAAACAAGTCCAAATATTGTTTGAGCACTCTCTTCATTAAGTCCATGAAAGTTGTAGGAGCATTTGTTAGTCTAAAAGATATAACTACAAATTCATAGTTACCATACCGAGTTCTAAAGGTTGTCTTCGGAATGTTCACTATCTTTGAATCTGAGCTGATGATAGCTGGATCTGAGGTGTATTTTAGAAAAGAAACTAGCACCCTGAAGTTGGTTGACCAAGTCATCAATTCGAGGGATGGGATACTTATTCTTGATTGTTACTTTGTTCAACTGACGATAAATAATGCACTTTCTGAGAAAAGCATCTTTTTTTTTTCCGAACAACACAAGAGCACCCCATGGAGAAATACTAGGTCTGATGAAGCCCTTATCTAAAAGGTTCCTCAACTTCTCTATCAATTCCTTAAGCTTGGCTAGAGCCATTCTGTAAGAAGGAATCGAAATAGGGTAGGTATTTGGAAAGAGATCTATTCCGAAGTCAATTTCCCTTTCGAGAGAAACTGCGGGAAGATATTGTGGGTATACTTTTGGAAACTTATTTACTACTAGGACTGACTCAAGAGTTGGGGTTTCAGAGTTTTAATCCTTAACTCAAACAAGATGATAGACATGCCCTTTGGATATCATTTTCCTGGCCTTAAGGTAAGAGATAAATCAACCTATAGACACTGAAATACTACCATTCCATTCTAAGACTGACTCATTTGGAAATTGAAATCGAACGATTCTAGTCCTATAAACGTCTGAGGCATAGCAGGAATGTAACCAATCCATGCCTAGAATGATATAGAAAACTACCATTTCTAAATCTACAGGATCTGCCGAGGTGACTTTTAGGGAAATTTTTGTATACCCATCTAGCTATAACTAGGTGACCAACTGGACTAGAGACTGAGAAGGGTTTTGAGAGAGTTTCTAGACTGACACAAAAGTTTACTGCTATATAGGGAGTTACAAAAGAGAGTGTAGCCCCTAGATCTAACATTGCATAAACATCTAAACGAAAGACTCGTATCATACCAGTGACCGCATCAAGAGAATCTTCCTGGTCCTGTCGAGCCTGAAGAGCATACAACCTGTTATGGCACTAAACGCCACATTTACCAGACAAAGCACCCTGCTTAGTTTGGAGACTTGCTGGTGCTATAAATTGAGCCCTATTGTTGTTACCTCCTTGACCTTCTCTGGTAGAAAGGCAATCCTTAAACATATAGCCAGACTGACCACACCCAAAGCACTCTTCCCTACCTGCAAGACACTTGCACAGATGGTTCTTACCACACTTTGGACAAGTTGGCAAAGTCCTGTTACGTGAAGCACTCCCCTGAGACTTAGAGCCAGGTGGCCTACCTTTCTGAACCTATTGAAACCTGGGGGATGGAGCGCTAGCTGATGAAGGTGCTGGAGATTTAGAATTTTGTTGATACTATGAGCGATTCCCACCACTCGACTTCCTCTGAGAGTATTCATCATTCTATGGTCTAACCTTCTTGTTGTCCTTAGCCATTTCTCCAAGCTTATCTCCCTCAACATGCTCATCATGAGTCATGAGTTTCGAGATATCAATATCCCCTAACAACATAGCCATCCGGCACTCGATCTTCACCCGATCGGATACCCCAAATAAGAACTTACTCATTTGTGCCCTTGAATTGGCAAGCATGTGTGGAGCATACCTTGAGAGTTAGTTAAAGTTACATGGAACCCTGCTTCAAGTTCATAAACTAGTGTGTGTTAGCTTCTCTCAACTCCCTCGAGAAGAACATGTCCAGAAAAGCTCCAGTAAAATAATCCCAAGTCACAGGAGCTGCATCTGCACCCCTGTAATCTTTCCACTGAGTTAACGAGATATGACCCACATCTTTAAGTTGGTAGGATGCCAACTCAACACTCTCAGTTCTAGTCACTTGCATTACTCTATGAATTTTATTAACCTTATCAATGAAGTTTGTGGGTCCTCACCAACGTTCGACCCTGGAAACTCAAGTGGATTCATGTGAATAATGTTTCAAACCCTGGCTGTAGCTGATCCACCATTAGTGTTAGTAGGGATCGCATCTCAAAATTCTGCATTCGTAATCTCATGGTTTAGGACTGGATGAATTGCGTTAGCATTAGCATTCTGTGCATTAGCTCTATGAGGAGGCATGATCTGAAATGCATTATGATGGATTAGAAAGGAGAAGTTGGATGATACCTCACGCACGATAAGACTAACAAAGAAAGTGAAGTTTTTCTTAAAACAATTCATAGCCTCCCTCTTATAGATGTGGTGCACTTCAGAAATCCTAGAACTCTTGAACCTAATACTCTCATACAAAGTTATTCACACCCCTAGCCTATCCCCTTGATGTAACACAGGATCTAGGATCACGAGTGACCCCAAGCTAACCCTGTGTCTAGCATATATCAAGCATACTAAGGATATCTTAATAAGACATGTATTATGCGGAAGCTAAAATAATGGATAACTAAAAATGGGGAATACCCAACTGGCTTGAAGGCATAAAACATAGTAAGAGTTTAATAACAATGGAAGGATTAAACTCCACAATTCAAGTTGATTCTACTACAATGTCTGGAAAGCCTCTAACAGAGTTGAGCTGTTGGGATATACCCCAACTAACTTTAACAAAACTGAATAAAAAGACTATAATGAAAGGTATGTCTATTGCCCTTGGAGTCTGAGGACTCACCACTGAAGCTGCTGAAATGCGGACGAAGAATCAATCTAAGCACGATCTGGATGCTAAGTACCTGAACCTACATCATGAATGGATGTAGTGCAGAGTATGCGTCAGTACTTGTTATGTATTGAGCATGTATGATATCGATTCTAAGCTAAATAAATATATATAAGTTGAACAAAGCATAACTGAGCAATGATATAAACTTAGAAAGAATGTAAATACTGAACATAAATAAAAAGCTAAGTTGAATGCAATGACCAAGTTCTAATCATGAAAATAACCTACTGAACTCAATGCTGAAGTATATACTGAAAGCATGGTCAAATACACCGAGAGTCTGATTGTGGGAGCTACTATTAACCGACAAAAACCATGTGAGCTAAACGTGTAGTCCAATGTATACACCACATCGAGAGTACCCAATATACCTTTTCAAGGGTATAAAGGCATGACTGGCATGGTCACTAAATCTGATGCCTAACACAGGGGACTTAAAATCCTATTGGGGAACGTAGTTCTGGGACTATGATGGTACTCTGAACCGTAGTCCAATTCAGTGTTAAGTCTACTCCCAACTGAATATATATATGACTGACATGTGACTGAAATACTGAATAGCTCAAAACAGTGACATGCTAAATAATAATGCAAAAATTTTATACTGATAATGTGACATTCGAAATGTAAAGCATGATTATCTCATTAATTGACCTAGCAAGTGTAATTCATGAACTAGGAGAATCTACACAAACTAGGGTTCTTAGTTTCATACTAGAAATTAAGCAAACATTCCAAGAAAACCTATTATTTTGATTTTGTATACTACAACAACTAAATCATACGAAAACTCCAAGGTTTTAGAAACCTTAGGTCTAAACAAGATATGGAGAATCAAGGAGCTGACTTATTTCTAGGGACGTAGTTGATGAAAGGAACCCACTAGTGAAATCCCACATACTTGGGGACAAAATCTACGAAAAATACTTTGATTTCGGGGATGAACTTTGAAGAACATTGTTTCTTGTTCTTGGGAGGTTTGGTCGACTTTTCCTCTCTTTTTGCTCCAAGTTAGGATTATTTTTGGACAGTGAGGGTTCTGGGTAAGTCTGACTAAGTTATTAGTCTTAGACTAAATAAAACAACATAGTTTAGGCATTAAACGACATAGTTTAAGGGCCTGAACGCATAGGAAACTGACCTAAATAACCCTAATATAAAATGTGATGAAGGCCATACACGGAGGGACCTACGGACCATCGTTTGGACTACCAACCGTAGTTTGCGGTCGTGGTTCGAGGTCTGCCCGATAGGGCTTCACTAAAATAAGCATAACTTTTTACTTCGAGATGAGATTTTAGCAAACATGGTGGCGTTGGAAATATGATTCAATTATCATTAATTTGATAGGTCATGGGACACATAAATCATTTTGTGCTAAAAGATATGATTATTTGAAGTTGACCCAACGTCCATTTCCCTCTAATTAGTTGTTGACCCTCATCTATGGTCAACGGTCAGTAGGTCCAACCACAGACCGTACTAGTCAACCGTGGGTGGGACCAGAGACCACCAAACTCTGGACCCCAATGACGGAACCAGCCTACAGTCCGAGTGTCGATCAACGAATGTGGTTCACGGCCATAGGAGTCATCTATGGATTTTGAAATTCCCCTATGTTTGGGACTGAAACACGGGAACTCACCTATGGTTCGCGGTTCTACCTATGGTTCGTGGGTGGTTTCTGTGGGTTCTGACACCAGATTTTGGAAAGCTGAATTTTTTTTATTTTCTCAAATCCGAGGTGTTACAATTATAATCCCAAAATTATTAGGAACTCAATACTCAAGACTTAGAACTTGAAGACACTACTCCTGTCAAAGAAAATCAAGTTATGGAGTTCACGTGAAATAATGGGTACGGACGACTTGACTGAAGGATCTCAATGATATTGTAGACTCATGAATAGATTCTCCTCCTTCTCATACTCACTTAGTCTAATGTAGACTCATGAATAGATTCTCCTCCTTCTCATACTCACTTACTTGAGCCTTGAAACAATTTAAAAGTTATTTAAGAAGACTCCTCGAAAAGACTCAAAGGGACTTTTTTCAAACTTTACTCAAATAGTTGTTGATTTCGAAGGATTCACAATTTAACTCAAAGACTTTCTTGAATTCTTCTCTTAACTCTTCCTTGAATTTTAATTATGAATTCAAGGATCGTGAATTGATATATAGGATTTCTTGATGATTGGATATAGGTTGGATAGTACAAATCACTAAGAGAGCGAAGATATGTTTTGAAAGATCGACCACCGAATGAAGAACGGAGGCGAAAAGGACCTGACGTCCCTAGCGTAGCAGTGGCACACCACGTCAGCCCTCAGTTGAATGAGGCTGGTCTGGGGTGCACAGCAGGTGCAGGGCACCAGCCCCTCAGGTACTATAGGGGCACGCCGCTCAAGCCATGTTCCGGACAAATCCGACTAATTTTTCTTCAATTGTTCCAGCTCTATCTCATCTAAACTCGAATGATTTCCTCCAAAAAAATTTAGATTCATATACTAATCACACATAGGTCAAAACTCCAATCAAAACCTACCAAAACAATCACTCATTCACAAGTCCTCACCTCAAGAACTCATGAGACCTCATTAACAAGGAATGAAGCTAAAACCTCAAGAATATTCAAAAACATAAATAATTCAACCTCAAGAACCAAAATTTTGGAATACAAATCACATGATTGTGGTACGGGTGAACATACCCAACTCTATGTGAGCATACATTCCTCCTAGGATAAAATCTTTGGCGAAATCCCTCGAAGAATTGCAAAAAAATCTTGAACGCTATTCTTTTTCTCCTTTTTTCATCTTCTTGAACTCCTCTCAAAATCCTAAGCGTAATTTAGGTATAACAAAAACTGATTCCATATCATTTTAGACTCCTAAAACCTTACTAAGAATGTTTTAATCTGATTGGTTAAGCAAAAGACCAAAATACCCCTCATATTTTTGGGTAGCTTTCTTTAATTTGACACCCCGACTTCAAACAGGCATATATATCTCCCTCATACGAGCTCGAAAATTAGCAAACTTGATAGCAACGGAAAGAGGACTCAGAGATCTTTCATTTGATATATTATAGGTCTCCTAACTAATTTTGTGCTAAAAGTTATAGTCATTTGAAGTAGACCCAAAACTTAAAAGAACTTAGGAATGACTTGAATGAATTTTCTTTAGTTCTTTTTGGAAATCAAGGTGCTACATCTAGCAGTCTAAACATTAAGAAAATTTTAAATTTCTCCAAAAAATCGTACTCCCAACGAAGACTGGTTCGAGTCTTAGATCAAAATATTTATAGGGTGTTACACCTAGCGGGTGAACCAACTTTAGTCCTAGGGGCCCTAGTGTGTTCCTCCTTACTAGTAAATCCTCATAAACTCCATCGATTTCCAGAAAAACCCTAGACCCCCCTAAGACGGAGTTGTGTGGAAAACATCGAGATGACCTATTCCACTGGAATCCACAAACACAATTTCGGGCAGAATAGATGTGCAAACTTGTTCCTCGAATAGTGCTGAGAGGAAGGAGAGGGTAAGGATATTATATTGTGATGGGATAGGGGGTGGGTGAGGAATCTATGTTTGATGGAGTTTTCATGGTGGGAGGAGTGTGGATGGTTTAGTTTATTAGAAGAGGTTGTCAGATTGTAGTTAGGGGTCTGTGTATTTAATGGTGGTGGAAGGCGGATTGGTTGGTTATACGAGAAGTCCAAGAATGTGAAGAGTTTCACTTGATATAAAGTTGTACTAGGTTGCCATAATGATGTGACGACTATCTGCTTTTTAAAAATGACGGTGCGGTATTTTAGTATGGTGGTTACAGTTTTTATAGTGACATGGAAGGGACATGTTATTGCTTATAGTTTTTGAATTTATGCATATTTCATCAAGAGTGGAATACATACCTTTATTGTAGGTCCTGCCGGACCCATCTGCAGCCTGCTAAGGAAGATGTCCGGACCTCCCTTAAAAAAATATATTGTGCTAAGCCCATCACAAGAAAAATGACAAAAGGTATTACAATAAACCGTAAGTTTAAACTTTCTGCACCTACTTTGGATAGTTAAGAAGACTAATTATGTACATGGACTAAATTTTTTTCATTAAGATTAAGAAGTCTGAATCTGAATACACATTTGAATATTATGATGTGTGTTGGACTTATGACCTCTGTAATTCTTCTAGGGATCGTTTATGGGTTATCTGATCCTTAGAATGTTTAGTAGTTCAAAATAAGTACGTTCGTAATTGCCCAATTGTTTCACTTTCAAACATTTATTAACTCAATAAAACTTCGAAGTACAAATAATTACAAACCTATGTAACCTAAGGAATTATAAACTCTAATTCCTAGTGTCAGAACACAAACCCCCAGGTTTATGTTCTCCAAGGTCTTCAAGTTTCCCCCAACTCAAAGATCCAACGACACTAAATTTCACAGCATATAAATTACGACAACTTTTACAAAAGACTCAAACTAAATAGAATAGAATTCTTCAATTATGTTCTTCGCAACACTTCAACAAAACATCAATTTGAATTCTCTCACAATAAGACTATGTTTTACTCATATCTCTCTAGGTAAGTGCACAAACTTCTTTGGAGAAAACCTTGTATTTATAGAACAAGAGTCCCTTCCTACTTCAACTCTACTTCAACAAACTTGTAGTGATTCCTTTTCCTCGAGAGAGTTGGAATACTTGTACTGGTTCCTTTTACTCAAGGGACTTGGAGTTCTGTATTATTTCCACCGCCTCAACAGTATCCTTTCTCTCCATGCCAGTTGGGATTTGGTCTTCTGTGATCATTTTTGTGGAACTCGTTCTTTGCACTTGCACATGTGAAAACCTATATTTGTCTAACATTGTACATTAAGATGCAGATGTACGAATTTGATTGTTCATCTAAATATTAAGATAGTTTATGGATCTGAACACCAAATGATTAAGTTTGTTTGTTTTCAATATCTAAATGTGCATATGAAATTACATTCTATCAATAAAAATTATAAAATCTCGTTTCAACAAAATATTTTTTTTATAGAAAATAATATCCGAAAAAACTATATTTTATATAAAACATTTATCAACTAAAATACAAATATAACTTATATATTAATATAAAAATATACCACAACAAGATAACATAAATTCTTTAAAGAATTAAGTTGATGCCCATCAAAATCTCCAAGTAACACGAAGGATAAAGTTGGCTTTGTCAACTGTAATTTCCAAGTAACTAGAAGTAAGAGATTCTTTGTGTTCTTGGTCCCTGATAATTTTTTAACCATTTTTGCTATATTCACATATGTTTAAACTCCGTAAACATGTATTATTAGTTAACAAATAAAACCAATAAAGTAGGGAAACATACTCATTTTTCATGAGATTGATTACATATATAAAGGGAGAATTTTGCTCAAACTATTTATTTTAGTCATCAATGTGTTTGAAAGGAGATAATTATATTGAATTCACACATATCAGAAGGTAAAGTTGTTTTCTTTAAAATCATAAATGGGATAGCATAAAACATAGTAGCAGTTGAAGAGGTGAGAAAAATGTTATGTGGTTCAGAAGAAAAGTAAGTGGCGTGAAGAATATCGAGTCTTTGAATGGTGTTAAGATTCTCTTATAAATATGATTCATTCATATCTTTTTAGACAAATAAAACAAATGCACTTAATGGGCAGACTCTTAATCATTCAGATTTAAACCTTAAGAACAAATGCACTTAATGGGTTGATTTGAATGATTAAGATTCAGACCTCCATTAAGTGTAAATAAATGAGGATAGAACCATTTCATAGTTTTCGACTTGAAGGCTCCTTTCGCAGCACCATCTCTTGATTCTATTTACAGAATCTTCATCATTGAAGAATATCTGTTAAATTAATTTTTATCAGTGCTCTATTTGCTGGAGCTAACATGACTTCTACATGATTCATTGGATTAATATGCTATTTTTTCTTATTCTTATTTATTAGATAGCTCTTGGAGGTAACAGTCTTCCACCAACTACACAACCTCCTACAAAAGCTTCTTAACAATGGCAAGATCCTCCAAATTTTTGAAAGTATGATGAGCTCCAGAGATTGATTATTATTCCCAATAGATTAGGGTAAGTATTAATATAATCTTTTTTATATTTTGTTAACAAGTTAAGCCTTATGTAAAATAAGATGTGCACTATAGACTACTTTAGCTGCATTATTATATTTTGATGTTTGATCATATTTAGAAGTAAGATAAGTTAAATTATTATTCTAATAGGTTATACAACCAATAATATAGTTTGCAAAACAATAAATATCACATTCAACAAATATGGTAGTTTCAAAAATATTTTAAAAGATACTAGTTTTATCCTTCTATTCAGTTGTTTTCATTTTGTAGTAGCTTCATTATCATCACAATTTTAAATATAATGCAGGTTTCATCCTTTTCTTTGGTATGCTTTGAAACATGATAGGAAGCCATCGTGGATTCGTGAAGATATATGGAAAAAACCTAATGAGTACTGGGCCTCTCCATAGTTAAAAAAAACATTGGCAAAGGAAGCCCAAACATTTGTTCTACCCTGTTCTCCTCACCCTTCTGATAAGGAGGAGTAAGGTACTTTTAAATTATCTTAGATTGAGATTTAAAATTAGGATCTGTCATCATTTTATGATTTATAGTTGAATGGGCCTAATGCATAAAAGTTGAAAACTATGCAATTCATGTGTAAGAGTTTGTCCTTTCTTAAGAGTTTGTGGAGTTTGGTAAAATTGTGTGAGATTAATGTTGTATAAGTATTAAGATCTGAATTCAGGAAATTGCTTATTTGCCTTAAAACCAACTATATGCTATGAATAAAATAGAATATGCAAAGAGATGAATAAACAGATACACATGATTCATATAGCTTACCGACTAAAAGATTAACATGATAATAAACATTTACTATAATAAGTCATATTTGATTGTTATATATATCCTTGTTGCATTTCATCGCAATCTTCAAGCTTTGTGTTGATTCAATTGCTCTACGTTCAAGCACTATCTTATTCTATTGTCTTTATTTTGATTTTTCATGGAAAACTACATTTGACCATTTTGGGGGGATTATATATCAAACTCCATGTATTAGCTCAGATGGTTATATGTCGATTTTAGTATCTCCTACAGTTAGTCTTTTGTTATTGCATGACCGTGTATTTATGTATTTCCATTTAGTATCTATGTTATTTTACTTTATCATTGCGTCAACAATATCATTTAATAATATAGGTTTTGACACTTTGTATCCAGCTTGTAGTGAATTAATACTATCTCATGTGAGCGGCAACCGAGTTGGTGATTCCTCATCTTTCTGAGGACAATAGTTATATTTCCTTTCAGTCATTTACTTTCAGTTTTAGACAGTTGGAGTTAGCTAGGGGTTTTTCCTAGCAACTCATATTAGTAGATGTTTTTACACAAGTCAGTTTAGATTTAGCTGTGTGTACTAAGATAGTCGGCAAATGATATTTCTAAACTCTTTGAGTTCTACATTCGCTTATCTTCTATTTATATATCTTTCTTATCTTAGTGTCATGTCAGTCCATGAGGGTCACTTGGGGTCATTTGTGTCTCTAAGAACTATGTCACAACCAGGGATAGTCTCGAGTCGAGACAATGATTCTCAATAATTAGTTGATGTCTTTACTACTTCCAAAAATAATAATGATGACGTCACTTGGTTCATTAAAATCAAGGTTATTGCTTTAATCAAAATCATGGTTGTGGGAGATTTTATAATAAGATTTGTGGTCGTGCCATATTTCATAATAAGAATCGTGGTCATGGATTTGGCAAGAACAATTATCACATCAATTTTAAAAAAACTGCTAGAGTTGCTTCAAGCATTCTTGGTCCTCTGCCGATTCGAAATGTTACTAACTTGAGGACGCAATGTCAGATTAGTTTTCACTATTATCATAGAACTTTGGAATATCTCAATCACATGAACCATTGATTTGTTCCACATAATTCTCCCAAAGGTTTGACATAGATGAGTCCGGAATAACTACCCTTAACAATTAATATAAGGATCTTCTCACACGTGACTGGAAACTACTTCCTACTTCCACATTAGGGTAATGCACAAGTGATGGTCGACAAGGGGTAACCTACTTACTATTTCTCATTATTATAGGATTTTTATGGATGATTATACCATTTTCTTTTTATGGCAATCATTATTCATTTATGGCCCTATCTCATATGCCAAAAATCTGAAACTTTTGGTTCATCATTCTTATATTTCCCATCTTGACGGGGGTAAAGAATATGACAATACTCAATTTATGTCCTTATAATTCCATGATAAGGGAATTATTTACCAATTTTATTACACATATACCCCCCAACAAAAGAATGGTCGTGCAGAGCACGAACATCACCACCTCAATAATGTCATTTGTTTCTTACTTTTCCAAGAAAAACCCCTTGCATCATTTTGTCCTAAAGATCTAGTTTATGCTACTTATATTATTAATAGGATACCAAGTCAAAATTCAAAATTCTCCTCACCATTTAATTGTTCATTCAAAAAAGAGCCCAATTTATTCCTTATCTGTTGTGCTCAAATTGTTTCCATGCACTATTTTATATTTCGCGTATTTTTTCCATCTATATGAATTTTACTGTAACCAAAGTTTTAAAAAGTAAAAGAAACAAAAGGATGTTTCTGTCTTTATTTATGAATATTTATTCATATATATATATATATACATATAGCAACATTTTTATTTTAAAACATGGAGGAATACATGTATACAATATATCTGCACGTATACAATATCTCATCCCAACGAAAAGCTGCACAGATACAATATTTAATTGTAACTGTATGTGTATGGACAACTGCATATGTATATGTATGTGTTTTTGTCACAACGCAAAAGCCGAGGTCATGAAGCAGCACACCTAGAGAATCTCTAAAATTGTGTGTAAACCAAAAGAAACAACTCATTCGAGACTTCCAAAGGGAAGTTAGGATAAAACTGATAAGAAACAACAAAGAAGTTATCACAACCTAGCAGCATAAGTATAGAGAGCATCTAATACATTTCTAGATTCTAAAATACAGCTCAAGTCTTCCAAATGAATTTAAAGAATATAAATGATATATGAAGACCAATGGTGATCCGAAATATTGGATATTAGCACAACTCCGAATTAGAAGAAATTTCTAGATCCGATCAACCGTTATGAAGATCACCCTGACTAGGATGTTTAGAAAAACATTTAACAGAAGTATGAGGCTAGTAAAATCCACATGTACCCAGTAAGTTAGACCGACTGATTATAATCAACTAATAATACTTAACAAATAAACTATGAAATGCTTCTACTTTCACGTAAAAAAATCCCATTTTGTCATTGGTACCGCCAATTTATATTGTAGGAAGCGAATAAGATAAAGATATAAGGTTACGATTAATACTCATATCAACAGATAATCAAGTTACACAACACAAGAAAGCTGGACAATGCATTCCAATGAGATAAAATGATATGGTAGAACCAATTTCGTCGCACCACCCGTCGCATAGACCATGCCAACCTTTAGATTCCAGATAAGGACCGTGGAGGTCTAGCAATCCATATACCAATCTCAAAATCTAAATATCTCATCAACTTGCCACCTAGCTCATGATCAAGGATAAAAGTAAGGTATTTCATTTTCTTTCTCAAAAATAGTATTCCCATGAACAATGATATGTTGAATGAGGATGCATCTATAAAAACAGATACACCATAAAGGCATTCTAATTCTATCAAGGATTTTGAATAGCATAAAGTTCTCAAACTCAAGAAGTCATGAAACACGTCCTCAAATGATAGGGATGGTGAAGGAATCCGTTTGAAATCAGTCATTACCAATTAGAAAACATTTCTTTCATTTTATGATTTTCAAATATCAACTGAAGCCCCTAACTCAGGCATCTCAATGTCAAATATAAAGTTAGACCAAACAACCCCTTACTCGGGTAATTACTCAAATATCACAGGTTCTCATCAATAATTAAGAGTATTCACACGAGCCTTCACACAAGCTAAGCATCATGAATAGGCATCACACTCACTAAACAAGAAGGTTAATACTTACCTACCACTAAATCTCATAACACAACTCATTTCACAGTTGACTTCCAAAGAAGGATTAATTTGTCATCTCATTCTAAATAATGGATAGAAAACCCTACCTCGAAGGCTGGACTTCACTCGAGCAACTCTATTAGAATACTTCCTCAACCACATGATCACCAAAATAATCCCCAACTATCAATAATCAAAAGAATCCTAATAATACCCATATTGATAGGATTAGAACTTGTAAAATAGTCCAACAATTACTTCGAAAATCGAAAGGATAAAATTAGATTTTTAATTGAAAATCAAGTTCTACAAGCCAAGAGAAGTTTATTAGTTGAAAACACCATTAAAACAAGAAAATAGTAAGCTTTGATTTAATAAAATACCAATTTTCCAACTTAGGAAAAAATGCCCCAAATCCCACATTGAAATCAATATTGAAAAGTGTTTAGGATAATAAAAGTACAACGAATCAATAAGAAATCAGTAGGGAAAGCCTACCCACACAAGTTTTCACAAAAATGCTCCCAATAATCGCCGCCCCAAAGCTCCAAAAGATAAAAAATGGTGGAAATGAGAAAAATGGGAAGAACCCTGAATTTAGGTTCTTTCTAGTAAAAATTTGGTCATCGTGATCACGAGCCACTAACTCTGGTGGTCGAGAAGGAAAAGAAGTTCACACGTGATCACGAGACACTTGTCCATGATCGTGAAGGCTTAGGAAAAATATCTATCATGATCGCTGAGCCTATGAATGACGATTGCGAAGGCCACTGAGAGACACATCACGATCGTGAGCCTATGGGCCGTACTCTCGAAGGTTAAAATGACTTGCACCAGAAACTTAAAACAAGCAGCCCATTACAAGAAAAATGCCTCCCAATGGACCCTCTGAAATTGTTCAGAGTCCAATAAAAATAAACTGGATTACCCTCCTTGCCCACTAAATGAAATTGTGAAACTTTTAAAAAGAGGTCAAATGACAGAATTACCATCCCTGCCCACTGTTAGGCTTAAATCTTAACTTCTTACCCAAACATCCAAAACTCAACCCAAAGCTTTGGAAACATTACCAACCATCTTACTAACTGAAACTCGACGTTTCGAACGTGATGGAACTAATGGAATCTCCATCATACGTTTGAAACTGAAAATATTGACCAAAGTCAACCATACCAAGAATTCTCAACTCAAAAGGGTCAAATTACCCATAACATACCTGATCACATCGGAGACCACACCAACCCATCTCACAACATAACCTAATCATGAAAATTGTTAGGGGAAGGTAAAAATGGTTAATTTCACAATTAAAGCAAATTCACAAAAATGGGACATTACAGTTTTCAAAGAAGAAAATTAATTCATGTGTGTTCAACTATATGTGTATGTATATATGAACAATACCGGTCGACTAAGATTTTTATATACAAAAATACATGTATAATTGACTATATGCTATAAAATTACATAGTATAGCCATGTTATATATCACGCCTCGACCATACACCCTAGACGTGGCCAGCACTCGGGAACCATTTCTCATCCCCAAGCGAACCCTTAACATGGCTGACTACTTTGCTGAAGACTCACTCAAGCAATAATAGGCTTAAAACAGATTTTGATCTCAAAATAAAGTCAACTCGAATATCTGAAAGTACTCATTGCAATAATTATAATATCTTACAAAACATTTGTAAAGAAAAGGAAGTACCGAGAGACTCCTCGAATCTGTCTATCTATGAATCCTCTAATGTTTAACATAGGTATCGAGACTAGACCCATGATGCCTGAAAACAACTAAACTGAAAGTAAATGTGAAGTCCTCCGAAATACAAGTAGCCTCACCAAAAGCTAGTTGGAGTATAGAGTGATCTTAATGAACCGCTCGTCGATGATCTTGAAAAAATGTATTTGTATCTTAAAAAGATACAGGTCAAATGACATCAGTACATTTGAATGTACGAATATGTAATATAGCAGAAGTGAAATAATTGAATAAAAGGACTACAACAGATAAAAAAATATACTCAAGCTAAAGGTAAGGAAATAAAGGAGTTAAATTATTTAAAGCTTTACAAAATATGTACTCATCTCTAAACTCAACATAATAAGTGATATATTCGAACACACTTTAACTCTATTGGCAGATTCTCTAATTGGCAACCATCACTATGAGCTAAGTGATGATACATCGTCTTGCCCATGCTGCCAGAACCTTCCAATACTATGCCACGTATAGAACCTCTCAACTAAGTGGATCCACGAAGATCTACCCGAAGGCACTAAGTATTCATCTAAAGAGTATGATGGTGTACCCATGTTGGCAATACATAATTTATGGGGGCTGTGGTCTGAACGCTCCCCCATGTCGGTGCTCAATAATACTCCAAATAATACATATAATCATGCTCAAATGCATAAAACACACTATTTCTCTTGTTTGAGATATTTGCTCAAACTATCCTCTTTAAGAGGTATATTCTCTGAAATATCTCTGAACTCATTGCCCATTTAGGAAACAATGTTTCTCTTTGTTCAAAGTAAAAATACTTTCTTTGGGTTGAGGTAATTACCCAAAAAGGCCTCTTTAAGAGGTTACTGCTTTGTACTCAATCTTTCTGAAAACTCTTTTACTTTTCTCAAAATAATGTTCTTGCTCAATTGGGAAATACGTACTTCCCTTATACTCTTGCTCAATTCTTGGTTTAAACTCTTTCTCAAACTGCTTTTACTTTCTCAAAATTTATAACTAAGACATGAATAACTAAACTCAAGGATCTCAATAACAATATAGAAAAACTCAATACTCAGAACTCGAGAACTCAAAATTCAACGATACTACTCATCTCAAGAATACTCAACTAATAGGGCTCATGCTGAAACATATACATGAATGAATCAACTCAAAAATTTCAATGCATAACATATAACAATTCAATAATTCGGAATAGAATATCAAAAAGAATCAAGAACTCAGAACTCAACATCAACTCGTCTCAAGAATACTCAAATCTAATAATAGAGCCCTAGATTACTCGTTTATTATTTGAAAGTAGTTGTAGGGCATGAGGACAAACTAGTACAATACTATAATAGCCTTAAATACCTGGAAGAATAAAGTTCTTGGCGAAATCGATGAAATTAGAAGAACACTTGAAACCTTAGCTTTTCTCATCTTGGTACCTTTCTCCAATAACTTGAAGTGTTAATGAACGTAAAAGAACTGATTAACACTTTCTATGTCATTAACTTGGTGAAAACGTCATGATTTAGGCTTAGAATAAGGGTTAAAATGACATAGGAAGAATACCAAAACAACCCCAAATTAAAAACTGCCGGAGTACCTTAAAAGGACGGCATCACGGATTGATTAAGGCTCCACGGTCCGTGAAACACTTCACTGGCCGTATATCCATCTGTGAAACACTTCACTATCTGATAATGCCTTACTAAAACAAGCATAACTTTTTACTCTAAACTCGAAATGGAGCAAACTTGGTGGCTTTGTAAAGAGTACTCGTAGAACTTTATTTTTGATAGGTCCTGGACTACCTATTTTCTTAAGTTCTGAGAGATATTTTCATTTGAAGTTGACTTAAGTAAGATCTCATATTGAAACTCAATCGGTAAGAAAGTTTTCAACTCAACTTTGTGCTAGGGGATTCTAGTGACCTTAATTCGTATCCGAAATCATTCCCATATTTAAAGAATTGTCCTTAACTTTAAAGCTTACAAAGACTTGCAAGGACCCCTAAACGGGCCATACAAGTCACCACAAGCCGTATAGGGCCCCGTCCAGGTGACTCAAATCCTAGAAGCCCTAGACGGTTGAACTACCTTCCCTAAATGGGACTTGGATCCCTAAACGGACCATTTAGGATTTCGTGAAAGGTCCATGGTCCATTTTGAGTTCGTGGACTTGCCTGTTAGGCCTCTTTAGCCTTTCTTGAAGTTCAAGGTGTTACACGAACGATTAAAATTTTAAGAGTAGAGTTGTGAGGTTTTTATTACCATGATTACGGTCTTAGCTTTTAAATTTTCAGTGTGTTACATTATATAATATTTTCAAAGTACCACTATAAAAAAATACTACATAGGCCGAAATTACTAATGTCGATAATTTTTCCTTTTTATTTTATTAGATATAATAACATAGGAAAATGATTGTTTTAAATGGAGCAGAACATTAGAGGGACATGTCTTGATGATAAAATGTGCACTTATTTTAGAAGATACAAATGATGCTATTACACATAGCCATGTGTTTGTAATAATTATCTACCATAATTTAGTATTTTTCTACATCATGTGTTTAATTATAAGGCTTAACAAAAATATATATTGTCAATTTGTCATGACCTAGTGGTACACCCTAGATGTAACTTGGTGTATTGAACTCTGAGAGACCCCATAGAAGCCACTTAGCATTCATAACTATAGAAATAGAAATAAAGAGGTAAAGACAACATTTCAAGTCCAAAAGTTTTATAAAAGTAAAGCGGAAGTCTAAAAGACATGTCTCATTAGCCATCTAGTACTACAATAGAATGAACTTGGGTCTAGCCCATACATCATGTCCAAAAATGAAATTAAGAAAGACACTAAGAACAATGAAAGTCCATCCTCGAAGCATGAGGACTCACTAAGCTCGGAAATCTCGCAATAAACCACTAGCCACGAAACTGAGGACCCTGACTTTCGGACCTTCCATTTGGGGAAATGTAGGTAAGAGTATGTGTTAGTACAAAAAAATGTACCAAGTATGACAGCCATGCATATAAAATTTAAATCATGCTGAAACAAGACATTTCATGACATGTAATTGACCAAGCTAAAACATGATAGAAAAGGGTTAGAAAACATAATTCATAAAACATGGTCAATGCAAGCTAACATAATTAAGTTCTTTGAACACATGTGACATACTTATTGAAATAACAATAGTTCATTATTATTCTCGGAATTATCCTTAACCGACATAAAGACCATGTGAGCAATAACATGATCCCCCGGTGTCTCCCACACCGGAAAGGGTTGTCCTACTTGCCAAGGTAAGGACCATGAACTTCTAGCTTAAGTGGTTCCTCTAGCTAATGTCTATCTTGACAATCATCCTATGGGGGCACATAGGTAAGGGATAAGGATATTGCTTCTAGAAACCCGGCCTCTATTAATGGGAGAGCTTTCATATCAATATCATCTCGGTGCTAAGCATAAGCCCACGTAATAGTCATTTTCATACTTGTTCTCATTATCCGTGGCAGGGCACGTCATCTTTCCAATCCAAGCTAGGTCATAAATCATCCATGGAAAGGTATAATTCAATAACCAATCCAAGCTAAGTTTCAGTATGATAACTCATTATGTTTGATTCATTTAGGTGAGAAGACCTTTCAACCTTAGAATCCTTAATATGTGAGAAAACCTTTAAGAATCATACTTCATGTGTATATGAGAAATCCTTTCAACAACACAGTAAAAACATTACCATTGAAGCTTCACTCTCAAAGCACCCTTAAAACATTTACATATATTTCATAAGAACATGCATAGTTCCATAATTCACCTTTCAAGGCTCAAAACCCACTTTCAATCATCAACATATAGAAAACATGGGTTAGACATGGTTTTCATCATAAATTCATGAAATTCTATCAATTCATGCTTTATTTCATAAAACTCTTCTTTCATAATGGAGTACCCACATTATATTTTCATAACTTGGAAAACATGGGAAATTAATTGGTTCATAGGGGAATCATCATAAAATCACAGTATTTCATGGATTTATGCATAAAAGATCATAATTCAATCATTTCAATCAATAATCAAAAGAACCCATGGCAATTAAAGAAAACCCTAACTCAATTGGAGATTTCTATTTTTGAAAATAGGAAAATTTGGAAACTCCATGGATGAAAACTATCATACCTCAATGCCAATTGCTTAACTTCAATGGAGGAATCGGAGACTTGGCTTGCAAAACCATAGATTGAATCCTTCTTCTTCAAGCTTTCTAGAGAGAGAAATATTTTGAAGAGGAGTGTTTTTCTTCTTTTACAAATTTGAGAGAATGATTTCTATTATATTGGAGAAATTTGGGGGTTAAAATCCTTATATAGGGTTCTAAATGAAGGGTAAAACGACATAGTATTAGGCTAGACTAATTAGGAAAGACTCAACTTCCCCTAACAATAACTGCCAACCCACGACCGACAGACCCTGACCAACGGACTGTGGTCTGACTAACGGTTCGTCCTGCACTTCCGTCGACCATGGTCAGAAACTGGAATTTGGGGGGTCTAGACCATGAACCCTCAACCATGGACCATGGATCCACCAACGGTCCATTTTTCTGGTCATGGTTCTAGGTCCCCTGAGCCCTTTTTAGGTGGCCAATCCACGGACCACACATACGGTCCGTGGTCCCATCCATGGGCCGTGGTTGGCCTTCGTTGGATGGCGCATGCAACTCTTGAAAACTGCCACTATGCCCTTCTCGAATCTGAGGTGTTACATTATCTCCCCCTTGGGATCATTCATCCTCGAATGAGAATTAAGACATCACGAAAAGAAAAGGACTCTAAACTAGCAACCGATCATGCAATCAACTTCATCTAAATGCACACAACCAAGGAAGAACTTCGACTTCAAGCTAGAACTTACTCAAAGCATCATAAGGAAGATAAGAACTAGACCAGCAGCCCAATATGTATTCAAACACATAATGCACATATCCAAGGAGGAAAAGCCATCTCCAAGCTAAAAGCATGTCAAAACATTATATCATGAAGTCTATATGCACTCATACTCTAATGCACATAAACATGTAGAAATCAATCAAATTGACTCATTTTCTCAAAACTAAAACTTTTCATGAATCATACATGGTAAGGAAATCATGGAAGCATTTAAGACACATGACAATAAACAAAGAGTAAACCTTGAGGAGCTAATTACCTCAAGCTAGAGTAGGGGTAGAAGGAAAGAGATGAGGATATCGGGATATGATATCGGCCTCGGCCTCCCAAGTAGAACCCTCAACGAACTTATCCCTTCACAACACTTTCACGGAAGCAACTTCTTTATTTCTCAACTTCTTCATAGGAAAGATTCTCGTTAACTCCTAAACCTTCTAAGGGAACTATAGATGTCGGATCACCAACACATTTCTTCAACAAGGAGAGATGGAAAAAAGATGCACCGATGGCATCTCATTAGGATATTCTAGTTCATAAGCAACCTTACCAACATGCATAAAAATCTGATATGGGCCTACATATCGAGGACTAAACTACCTTTTCTTACCAAACTTCATCACACCCTTCATGGGTGAAATTTTCAAGTAAACCCAATCATGAACATCAAACTAAAGATCTATTCTTCTAATATCGGCAAATGACTTTTTTTTACTTCGAGCCATTTTCAACCTTTCTTTTATAAGTCAAACATTTTCCATAGCCTCATGTACCAATTTGGGAACTATTTGGCAAACTTCACCCACCTCAAACCAACCTATAGGAGACCTACTCCTCTTACCATAAAGAGCCTTAAATGGAGTCATACCAATACTTGAGTGATAACTATTGTTATAAGTAAATTCAATCAATGGAAAACAGTCATCCCAATTACCCTTGAAATCAATCACACAAGCTCTCAACATATCTTTCAAAGTTTGGATTGTATGCTGCATTTGACCACCGGTTTGGCGATGGAAGGTCGTACTAAACTTGACATGATTACCAAGACCCTTTTGGAAAGACTTCCGAAATTGAGAAGTAACTTGGGTACCTCTATCGGAGATAATGAACTAGGGCATTCCATGAAACCTTACCATTTCCCTCAAATACAACTTAGCATAATAATCTACCGAATAAGAAACTTTGATGGGAATGAAATGAGCCGATTTTGTCATCCAATCTATTATAACCCAAATCGAGTCATGTTGTCAACGGGTGCGTGGCAAACCAACAATAAAGTCCATATTCAAATGGTATATAAATTAGTTGTGACACCATATGTGGCTATGAGGTTTGATGTTCTTTCGGATGTGTTGTTAGAAACTTTTTTTTTGTCTCTACTCCTATTGGTGATTCTATTATGGCTAAGAAGGTTTGTAGAATGTGTCCCATTTCCTTATCCCATAGAGTTTCTCCAGTTGACTTTGTAGAGCTTAATATGCTAGATTTTGATGTAATCCTTGGTATGGATGGCTGCACTCATGTTATGCTTCTATTGGTTGTAGAACAAATGTAGTTGATGTTTGCGTAATCAATGACACAACTTCCAATGCAAGTGTCTACGATCGTGCAATAGTATAATAACCCAACCAAGGGTTGGGGTCAAGTCCCAAGGGAATGGTTTTGAGAATTAATAGAAAAATAAAATTTATTCTAATTAGTCGTGGCTAAAGACATTAACGATTAAAAGCATTGTAAATTAAAGGGGGACACAAGACTGTCAATTAACAATGGGGGGTTTTTTTCATTAGTAAGTAAAACACAGCAAACTAAACAAAGATTTCTAAATAATGAGAAGGGATTCTTGGGATGTGACCGAAATACGTGTTAATCTAAATTATTGGGTACATGCTTTTGATAAAAAAATTATAGAGTAATAGTGACTAGGCTAAGCTTTATGTGGGAATAAGTTCTCTCTTGAGCAACTTACCATGTTTCAAATGGGTTCCTCTAGGACACCCACTTGCCGCATGAATACCAGCCTACACCTTACCCCACTCACTCTCTCTCGCGCTGAGTGTTAGGATATGGGACTAGGGTTCACTCTCTCAAGCTGAACCTCACGTCGACCCACTCCTTAGGCCATCAATCTAGTAGTCTTGGTTTCGCGACTTGTCTCTCGAGCAAGCCGAAAACACATAAATAAACTTGTATTTGCAACTACAAATTTGTTAAATTCATCCACAACTACTAGACGAAATCAGCACTAAACTACATCTAATCTATCAGCAAGCAAAACCCAACAACAATCTTAACCCATATTGACTAAATCACACTCCAAGGATTGGGGTTTTTAGCCACATATCAAGAGATAGAAATTTATACCTAAATGAGCTTTCATTCAAATAGATATGAAGATTTAAGTCTTGTTACAGGCCAAGAATGAAGAATCCAAGAGACCCAAGTCCGAATCCTTAGAGATGAAACCCTATTCTTCTTCAAGTTTTCAAAACCCTCTCAAACTCAGAGCAAAAAAATAAAAAGTACTAAAAGTTATATTAAATTGTTCTGCACTAAAAATCTGATACTAAAATTTGATACTAAACTACAACTCTCAGCGAGTATTTATAGTTTTCAAAAATCTGTGCTGCAGCGAATCATAAGGCGACATTAGTCGGATTCGCCGACCTATTCGGTGATTCGCCCTTTGGTGTAGTTCATTGCTGTCTTGCACCATCCTTCAGCATCGTCGTGCTCTGGGTCATTGGGCTACATGGTACTGCTTTATGGAACTTCTCGGTGATACGTCGACTGCTCCCTTTTTCCACCGACTTGATCCTTTCCTTCAGGGCTCAGTACACTGGAACAAAAGACGAAGTAAGACCCTTCGGCAACTCGCCAAGTGGACGCGGCGATCCTCAGGCCTTTATTTCTTCGTTCTTTTCAGCCTTTTTGTTCCTTTTTGTGACTTTCGTGGATTGTCTATGGATCACCGATATACTCAGTGACTCGTCAATGATTTCGTTGATTTCATCAGGATTTACAGATCGAGACCTAAACTGGGTTGGATCAAACAGCGGAGTGCGTCGGTGTCGCCGAACCTTTCGGTGATTCACCTATCGGGTCTTCCATTTTCCAATTTGTACTTCTCATTCAACTTTCACACTTTCACCTGCATAATCAACACACTATTATTTTATCAAATACAAGATAGAAATAACAACAAGGGTTTTGGGTTGCCTCCCAAATAGCGCCTTAGTTAACATCGTGGCATGACACATGTTCACCATTAAACTTCATTCTTGGGGTTAGCCATGGTATCACTCGGCAAACCACCTGCCTGTCTTGGATTTAGGTGGGATGAGATATGACCCATCTGGGTCTCTAACTGCTTGATTGAAACTGAATGAGCGGTAACAGTCTGGATAAGGGTAGACACATCTTATTTCATGCCTTTTAGCATTTTGTCTGGCCCTTCAACTTTGTTGAGGATGCGCAAGAGCATATCCTCAGACTTACCACCGTCCAAATCCTTTGGCTTCTGGCACTCATGAGGAGGCACGTATCTATCTTTCTCCCCATCGTTCCAATTTGGATTTCAGTCCCTCCTTTCACTATCCCGGTCCTTCCAACCTTCGTCTCTAGCCCAACCTTGGTTACTACCCTGCCTTGGGTAATTTGAGTGGTAGCCACCGTCCTAGTTGGCTAGAAAATTTACCTTATCGCTATACAAGGCTTCAAACTTCATCTCCTCATGAATAGCAGCCCCCGACCCCCACAACGTTGACACCACGAGCACCGGCCCCCATGACGTTATTGGATAAAATATCAAGTTGTGTCATGATTTTAGCCATGTTCTGATCTCTCTCATTGTCTTTTTCAATCTGCTCCTTGGATTTCTTGAAATTGATAGGAGAGACTTGGTCCTCATGAGTGTACCATGCTCTGTTGATGGTTGTCATACTATTTAAAAGCTAGGTTGTTACTGCACATGGCTGCTGCATTAAGCCTCCCGGTGAGAGTTGGTCAGCGACACCTTTGTTCACCGAGTCTAAGCTTTGGTAGAAGTATTGAAGTAGTACGTTATCAAGCAAACCATGGGTTGGGCATTAGAGTACCAATTTTTTGAACCATAGCCAAGTTTCGTGCAAAGGCTCTTTTTCTAGGCGTTAAAGCTCTGGATGTTATCCCGCAGTGAAATTATCTTTGAGGGAGGGAAAAATCGCACTTGAAATGCAGTTACCAACTCCTCCCAAGAAGTGATGGATTCACGTGGTAGCTCGGCTAGCCACTTGGAATCCTGTCCCATCAATGAGAAAGGGAATAGCCTCAATCGGACCGACTCTTGAGAGATGTTTTTGAACGAGAATGGTCCACACACATCTACAAAAATTTGAAGATGCTCGTGATGATCTTCATGAGCCAGTCACCTAAAAAGTCCCTTCAGTTGAAAGAGTTGCAACATGGTGCGTGTTATGTAGAACACTGCATTTCCCTCAGCTAGGGGTAAACGGATGGCTCCAACACCTCCCATGAGATGGGGGCCGTTGATGTTGGGCTCTTGGACATCGTTGAGATTTCTAATGTCATCTTGGTGGTTTACCTAGCTATCGTTGCTACCATTAACAGTCATGCTTTATGAAATATTCACATAGCACACAAACAAAACTAAAAATTAGGTAAGTAGACTACAACTAAGAAGAGAATCTTTTTTTACTAAACTAAGAATTCACAAGTAATACCACTCCCTAACACCGACGCCATTTTGATGTTTGCGTAATCAATGACACAACTTCCGATGCTAGTGTCTACGATCGTACAATAGTATAATAACCCAACCCAGGGTTGGGGTCGAGTCCAAAGGGAGTGGTTTTGAGAATTAATAGAAAAATAAAATTTATTCTAATTAGTCATGGCTAAAGATATTAACGATTAAAAACATTGTAAACTAAAGGGGGACACAAGAGTGTCAATTAACAATGGGGGTTTTTGTCACTAGTAAGTAAAAACAGAAAACTAAACAAAGATTTCTAAATAATGAGAAGGGATTCTTGGAATGTGACCGAAATACGGGTTAATCTAAATTATTGGGTACATGTTGTAGATAAAAAAATTATAGAGTAATAGTGACTAGGCTAAACCTTATGTGGGAATAAGTTCTCTCTCGAGCAACTTACCCCGTTTCAAATGGGTTCCTCTCGGACACCCACTTGCCGCATGAAGACCAGCCTATGCCTTACCCCACTCACTCCCTCGAGCTGAGTGATAGGATATGGGACTAGGGTTCACTCTCTCGACCTGAACCTCATGTCGACCCACTCCTTAGGCCATCAATCTAGTAGTCTTGGTTTCACAACTTCTCTCTCGAGGAAGCTGAAAACACATAAATAAACTTGTATTTACAACTACACATTTGTTAAATTCATCCACAACTACTAGACGAAATCACCATTAAACTACATCTAATCTATTAGCAAGCAAGACCCAACAACAATCTTAACCCATATTCGCTAAATCACACCCCAAGAATTGGGGGTTTTATCCACACATCAAGAGATAGAAATTTATACCTAAATGAGCTTGCATTCAAATGGGTATGAAGATTTACGTCTTGTTACAGGCCAAGAATGAAGAATCCAAGAGACCTAAGTCCAAATCCTTGGAGATGAAACCCTCTTCTTCTTCAAGTTTTCAAAACCCTCTCAACTTAGAGCAAAAAATAAAAAGTACTAAAACTTATGTTAATTTGTTCCACACTAAAACTCTGATACTAAACTACAACTCTCAGTGAGTATTTATAGTTTTCAAATATCTATGTTGCAGCGGATCATTCAGTGACATTAGTAGGATTCACCGACCAACTCCATGATAGACCCTTTGGTGTAGTTCATCGCCATCTTGCACCATCCTTCAGCATCGTCATGCTCTGGGACATTGGGCGACATGGTACTGTTTCGCGGAACTTCTCAACGATACGCCGACTGCTCCTTTTTTCCACCAACTTGATCCTTTCCTTTAGGGCACAACACACTAGAACAAAAGGTGAAGTAAGACCCTTCCACGGCTCGCCAAGTGGACTCGGTGATCCTCAGGCCTTCATTTCTTCGTTCTTTTCAGCCTCTTCGTTCCTTTTTGCGACGTAGTGTCCATGCTTTCCTTCAAATTTCAAATACCTGAAACTGAAGTATTTTCATTAGATATTGAGATAAAATAAGCATTTGAAGACACAATTTCTATTAAAATATAGCCCTAAATGAGTCCAATTTGTGGACTCATCAGTAGTCAAGTTTCAATTTTCGAATGAGGATGTCCTAGAGTGGAAGGGGGTAATTATATACCTAAGGGTCAATTTGTCTCTTATATTAAAGCTAGAAAGATGATTTCTAAGGGTTGCATTTATCATCTAGTTAGGGTGAGGGATGTAGATTCTGAAACCCCTACTCTTGAGTTGGTCCCTGTTGTTAATGAGTGATTGAAACTATTCCCAGATGACTTACTCGGTATTCATCTCAAAAGGGAAATATACTTCGATATTAACCTTCTCCCAGATACGCAACCTATCTCTATTCCTCCTTACCATATGGCTACGGCAGAACTTAAGGAGTTGAAAGAACAATTGAAGGATTTGTTGGATAACGGTTTTATCCAACCGAGTATCTCTCCATGGGGTGCTCCAGTTTTGTTTGTTAGAAATAAAAATGGGTCTCTTTGTATGTGTATTGACTATTGTTAGTTGAACAAGGTGACAATTAAGAATAAGTATCCTCTTCCAAGGATAGACGACTTATTCGACCAACTTCAAGGAGCACTTTTATAGGATTGATCTCCGATCGGGTTATCACCAATTAAGGGTGAAAGAAGATGATATTTCAAAAATGTCTTTTCAAACTTGGTATGGTCATTGTGAGGTTTGGTAATGTCCTTTGAATTGACTTATGCTCCGACCACGCATATTGATTTGATGAATAGGGTGTTTAGACAATACCTTGATATGTTCATAATTTTGTTCATTGATGATATATTGATCTATTCGAGAAATGAGAATGAGCAGATGAATATTTTGAGGATCGTGTTCCAAATTCTTAAGGACCGACAACTCTTTGCAAAGTTTAGCAAATGTGAATTTTGGTTAAGGTCCATAGCTTTCCTTGGCCATATTGTTTAAAGTAACGGTATTGAAGTAGATCCTAAGAAGACGGATGCGGTCAAGAGTTTTCCTAGACCTCTATCTCCTTCGGATACTAGAAGTTTCTTGGGTTTGGCCGGCTATTATAGAAGGTTTGTTGAGGGATTATGTTCAATTTCCTCTCCTTTGAAGGCATTGACTTAAAACAAGGCTAAGTTCATATGGTCCGAATTATGTGAAAAGAGTTTCCAAGAGTTGAAAAATAGACTTACTTCCGCTCCATTGTTAACCTTACCAGAAGGGACGAATGACTTTGTTGTTTATTGTGATGCCTCGAGAATTGGGTTAGGGCGTGTGCTTATGCAAAATGGGAAAGTTATTGCCTATCCCTCAAGGAAACTTAAGATTCATGAGAAGAATTATCCTACCCATGACCTTGAACTAGCAGCAGTTGTTTTTGTCTTTAAGATTTGGAGGCGTTATTTGTATTATGTTAATGTGGATGTGTTTACTGACCACAAGAGTTTGCAATATGTGTTTAATAAGAAAGATTTAAATCTTCGCAAATGAAGGTGGCTTGAGTTATTGAAATATTATGACATGTATGTTCTCTATCACCCCGGAAAGCCAAATATGGTGGCAGATGCTCTTAGTCCATTATCCATGGGAAGTGTTTCTCATATTGATGAAGAAAACAAAGAGTTGGTTCAAGATGTTCATATATTAGCCCAATTGTGTGTTCAATTAGTGGACTCTACCAAAGATGGTGTTATAATCCACAATGGTTCAGAATCATCTTTATTGGCGGATGTGAAAGCCAAGAAAGGTCTTGATCCAATTTTGGTCGATTTAAAAGAAGCGGTGCTTAAGAAATCCATTAAGGCTTTGTCCTAAGGGGGAGATGTTGTGCTTAGATATCAGGTCTCTTATGCATTCCAAATGTTGATGACTTGAGGGAACAAATCTTGTCAGAAGCCCATAGTTTGCGGTATTCCATTCACCTGGGAGCCACCAAGAGGTACCGTGATTTATAGGAGGTCTATTTGGTGGAATGGGATGAAGAATGATATTGTGGAATTTGTGGCTAAGTGTCCTAATTGTCAACAAGTGAAATTTGAGCACCAGAAACTGGGAGGCTTTTCCTAAGACATTGGATTTCCTACTTGGAAGTGGGAAGATGTAAATATGGACTTCATTGTTGGTTTGCCTCGCACCCGGCTACAACATGATTCTATTTCGGTGATAGTAGATCGGATTACAAAATGTACTCATTTCCTTCATGTCAAGGTATCCTATTCGACGGAGGACTATCCAATGTTTTACTTAAGAGAAATGGTAAAGTTGCATGGAGTGCCTTTGTCCATTATTTCCGATCATAGTACCCAATTCACTTCTCAATTTTGGAAATCTTTCCAAAAGGGTCTTGGTACTCGGTTTAAGCTTAGTACAGCTTTTCATCCCCAAACCAATGGGAAAGCAAAGCATACTATCCAAATTTTGGAAGATATGTTAAGATCTTATGTGATTGATTTTAAGGGTAATCAGGATAACCATTTTCCATTGATTGAGTTTACTTATAACAATATATATCACTCGAGTATAGATATGTCTCCGTTTGAGGTATTATATGGTAGGAGGTGTAAATCTCCTATAGGATTGTTTGAGGTTGGTGAAGTTGCCGTAATAGGTTCCGAGTTGGTATATGAGCCATAGAGAAAGTTCAACTTATTAGAGAAAGGTTGAAAATAGATCGAACTGAGCAAAAGTAATATGCCAATGTGAGAAGAAAAGATGTTGAGTTTGATGTTCATTATTTGGTTTACTTTAAAATCTCACCCATGAAGGGTCTAATAAGGTTTTGTAACACCTCGAAAAAACTAGTAGGTGAAACTAGAGCCTTACGAGTGTGTTGTTGAGTTTTATGTGGGGCTTTTATGTTGTAAAATGGGTTCCCGAGCATAGGTTGAGGGGTTTAGGGGTTAAGCGTCAAGGTACGACTCCCCAAGGGTCTTTGAGGAGGACCCTAAAGTCTAACCCCAAGGCTGCCCCAAAGAACCAAAAATCTGCCAAATTGCATGACCCATAGATGGGACCTACGGGGCGTAGGTCCCTCCATGCCTCATGGGGAGGCTTCATGAGTCAAGAACCCTAGATGGAGAGTTTCTGAACCAAACCACGGACCTGCAGGACGGGGCATGACCCCACCCACGGTCCGTGGGTCAAGGGGGCGTGGATGGCACCTAAAACCTGCCAAAGTTTGGCCAATTAAGGGACAATGTGGTAAATTCCTAGGGTGGTTAGTTTAGTTAGGGGTAATTTTATATTGATTATTTAGACTTATTTAAGGCTTTTAAAACTATTAACTACCCTTTACAGTTCTTTATTCCTAAAACCCAAAAATAGAAACCACCTCCTCTCCAAATATTCTCTCTCTAGAAACCCTCGTTGGAGAAGAAGAAGTCAAGGTTTGAAGCTCAAGAGTTCATATTTTCTCTTCAATTCCGTGAGGAAATCTTCATAAGATATGGTATTTTTCATCTATGGGTAGCTTTCACCCATAGAGTCCCTTCAAAACATGATTTCAAAGCTTCCAATTTCCCCCAAAAGTTAGGGTTTCAATCTAAGTCATGGGTTCAATTTCAAAACATTTTCAATGATGAAATACGATTGAATTGAGGAATTAATGTTGATTTATGATGAAACTCCCCATGAACGCATGAATCCCCCAAAAATACAAATTTGTGAATTTATGATTTGGATTGATTGATTATGGAAGCATGTTAATTGATTATGTCTATGTTGATTGAGTTATTGAATCATGATATTCCCCTTATCTAATGTAGTATTCTAGATGTTTGGGTTGAGGTTGATTCATTGCCTTGGAGGGAAAATTATGAAGGATTGATGTATAATCATTGATTCTATGTATATGCTTTGTGATTTCAATGAAAATAATGTGATCATGTCTACAATGCAATTGTGTTATTATTGAAAGGTTATTCTCAATTATACACTTATAAATTATGATGATATATGTGAAAGGTTTCTTCAATGTAATGATACATCTTGAATTGGTAGGCTTAAGGCATCCTCTTGTTGTGTAAATAAAAGTGATCTTGATTGAATTACCTAGAATTGGTAGGCTTAAGGCATCCTCTCCTTATGTAACTAATGTATCTTGACTTAATGAAAATTGAATTGGTAGACCTAATGGTGGTAGCCCTTCATGATGAGTCTATGAACAACTAATGTAATGACGAACCTTGAATCGGTAGACCTAATGGTAGTGGCCCTTTCTTGAGGATTCAATGAGCTATCCTAATAATGTACCTTGAATCAGTAGACCTAATGGTGGTGGCCCTTTCATGTGTAATGATGTAATTTGGATCGGTAGACCTAATGGTGGTTGCCCTCTCAAGTATGAGAATGTTAATGAGAATGACCTACTCTATGGGAATGTAGGCTTAGCACCGAGTGGATATGGTAAGATAGAAGCTCTCCCCACGTTAGGCTGGGTTTCAATGAACGTCTTTCTTATCCCATAACTATGTGCCCACATAGGATATTATCTAGTGGATCCACCTAAGCTAAAACGTTACCGGTCCTACGTTAGGCAAGTAGACCAACCCTTTACGGTGTGGGATAGACACTGTATTCCATGTTTAGCTCACATGGTCTATGTCGGTTAATGCTTATTCCCATCATGTGAGATATGTGCTATGGTTACTCAAGAGGTTCTCTGAAGTGTGGGTAGTAGTATGGGATGCCATTCATGCATTTGCACGAGTAGGCTTTGAGAGGGCTATGGTGTGATTCTCCAATGTCTTAATGTCTAATAAAGTGAATGTTCTCTTAATGAAGCTAATGATAATGTTGACTTAAAGGATTCATGTAATGATAAACTCTTAACTTGGAAATGTTATTATGAGTTACTTTCCTTGTCATGACTTATTAAATGTGAATGTTCCTTATCTATGATTATTGACTAAATATGAGTATGAAGAATGGTAAGTTCATCTATGGTGGCCTCAAAGTGGTACTTAGTATGAATGGTAGTATGGGATGCCATTCTTACATTGCAAAAGTATTGATTAGGGTTACTTAAGATGATGGTTCTAATGTGTAGTAATGTCTTATATGTTGAATATGTTTGTATCTTATGCCTTTTATACTAAGGTTCATGATGTTTCTCAAAATTGGCATATAGCATGGTTTTCAACCAAAATGTCCTTTTTAAGCAAGGTTTTTGCATGGCCACCATACTTAGTACATTTTTGTGTGCTAACCCATATTTCTACATTTTTCTACAAGTGTAGGTTTCGGTCATTGAGTTTTACTTCTCCTTTTGAGTAAAGCTTCGATTGTTTTTCTCCACACTTTTTGGTGAGTCCTCATGGTTCGAGGACAAGGCTCATTCATTCTAGCTTCTTCTTACATTATTGTTTGAGACTAATTTGTAAATGGATGTGACCCTTAATTTTTATTCTAAAGTTGTATTAGATGGCCATGTGAAACAAAAGTTAGACTTCTGATGTTTGAAATAAAGTTTTCGATTTTATGGATTAAAATATTTTAAATTCCGCACCATTTTTCTATCATCTTATGTTATGATATGCTATGAGGCTTGCATAAGGCTTTTTAGAGTCTTATACTCTGTGTCACATCCATTGTGTAGGCTCGGGTCGTGACAGGTTTGGTATGAAAATAAAGCTTAGTCCTCGATATGTAGGCCTATGTCAGATTTTGAGACGTGTTGGTAGGGTTGCTTATGAACTAGCTTTGCCTAATTAGTTGGCATCAGTGCATCTAGTTTTCCATGTCTCTATTTTAAAGAAATGTGTTGGGGAACCAACATTCATAGTTCCCTTAGAAGGTTTAGGAGTTAAGGATAGTCTTCCTTATGAAGAAGTCCTGATGAAAGTTAAGAAATTGAGAAACAAGGAAGTTGGTTCGTGAAAGCGTTGTGGAGGAATCGTTTAGTTGAGGGTGATACTTGGGAGGCCGAGGCTGATATGATGTCCCGATATCCTCATCTCTTTCCTTCTACTCCTACTCTAGCATGAGGTATTGTGTTCCTCATTGTTTGTTCGTTGTTTCGAGTCATGTGTGGTATATTCTTCCACGAATTCCTTACAATGCATGATTTATGAAAAGTTCAAGTTTTGAGAAATGAGTTTATTGATTGACTCTTACATGTTTATGTGCACATGAGTATGAATTGCATGTAGACTACTTGATGTGAGGTTGTGAGCGTGTATTTAGCTTGGACTTGATGTTTCCTATTTGGATGTTAGCTAGGAGTGATGTTTCCTCCTCAATTATGTGTGCTGCATGCATGATAGGCTGTTAGATTTAGTTTCACCCCTCTTATGATGTTTTGATTACATCTTAGTTTGGAGATGACAATTCCTCCTTAGTTTTATGCATTTAGATGAAGTAACATTGTAGGTTAGGTTGTTAGTTCCTCTCCTACTCTTTTTGTGCTAGCTTGAATCTCATTCTAGGACGAATGACCAATGGGGGAGATAATTTAACGCCCCGAATTTAGAGAAAGGAAAATATTCACTTCCTTAGCCGACTAGTTGAAGTAGGGTGCAAGCGCCGAGTCACTTGGCGATCCGCCAAGTGGAACCTCCTCTCCTATTGGCCTTATTCCACCGTCTAGAGTTCTGGAGCTTTTGGTGAGCAAAGTCAAGCTCGCCGTTCCGTTCGGCATGCAGCCAAAGTTACCCCTCCCATCACCTAATTGGTTTGGCTTCTAGGTCGACTCACTGTAAAATTCGGTGAACTAAACGCACACTTGGTGAGTTGCCAAGTCTTTGGTGAGCTCCATCGAGTTTTTTTTTCAAATTTTAAGTTAGGGTCTTTTGGGTCTTTTCAGATTTATTTTAATTCGATACTACGTCATTTTACCTTTCATCTAAGGACTTGTATAAGCATCCCATCCCAAATTTCCCCAATTTAAGAACCCTTCTCTCAATAATCTAAAAGAAGATTAAATCTTCTCTCTAAAATATTTCTCTCTCTAAAACCTGAAGAAAAAGAAAGAGTTCAACCTAGGGTTTCAAGTCAAGTCTCAATCCCTCCATTGAAGATTAGCAATTGGCTTCAAGGTATGATAGTTTTATTCCATGGATTTCCTAATTTCCTCTATTTTAAATGTTAGAATTCCCTAATTGAGTAATGGTTTTCGTCAATTATCATAGGTTCTTTTGATTATTGATCTAAATGAATGAATTATGATCTCTTATGCATGAACTGATGAAATACTGTGATTTTATGATGATTTCCCCATAAACCCTATAATCCCGATGTTTTCAAGTTATGATCTTATAATGTGGGATTTTGATTGTGAAGGAAGTGTTTTAAAACTAAGCATGTATTACTAAGAGTTGCATGAATTTATGATGAAATCCATATCTAACCCATGTTTTCTAAATGTTGATGATTGAAAGTGTGTTTTGAACCTTGAAGGGTTAATTATGGAATTATGCATGATCTTATGAAATTTATGCAAATGTTTTAAGGATGCTTTGAGAGTAAATTATCAATGATGATGATGAAGATGTGTTGTTGAAAGGTTTTTTCTTTCTCATATACACATAAAAGCAAGATGTGAAAGGTTTCCTCACATAATAAGGATTCTAAGGTTGAAAGGTCTTCTCACCTAATTGAATAAAAGATTAAGAACTATCCTAATGAAACTTAGCTTGGATTGGCAGGATGACGTGCCTTTCCATGGATAATAAGAACAAGAAGAAATGACTATTCCGTAGGATTTATGCTTAGCACCGAGAGGATATTGAGATGGAAGCTCTCCATTAGTTGAGGACGGGTTTCTAGAAGCAATCTCTTATCCCTTACCTATGTGCCCCCATAGGATGATTGTCTAGATAAACATGAGCTAGTGGATCCACCTAAGCTACAAGTTATAGTCCTTACCTTTGTAAGTAGGATAACCCTTTTTGGTGTCGGAGACACCAGGGGATCATGTTATAGCTCACTTGGTTTCTATGTTTGTTAGGGCTAATCCCCCATATTAATAATTAACTAAGGTTAATTCAAGAAGTATCGCATATGTGTTCAAAGGTTTCAAATGATGATTAGCTTGCATTGACCATACTTTTATGACTTATGTTTTCTAACTCTCTTATATCATTTTTTAGCTTGGTCAATTGCATGTTATGAAAAGAAATGTCCCTTTTTAGGATGATTTAAATGTTTTTTGCATAGCTGTCATACTTGGTACATTGTTTTGTACTAACGCATACTCTTGCCTACATTTCCCCAAATGTAGGGTCCGACAGTCAGGTTTCTCTGTTTCATGGATAATGGTTGATTTCAAGATTCTCGAGCCTTGGTGAGTCCTCATGTTTCGAGGACGGATTCTATTTTTCAGTTTCATTATTGTATTTCACTTTTGGACATTGATGTTTGCATAATCAAGACACAACGTCCAATGCAATTGTCTACGATCATACAATAGTATAATAACCCAACCAAGGGTTGGAGTCGAATCCCAAGGGTGTGGGCTTGAAAATTAATAGAAAAATAAAATTTAGTTCTAATTAGTCATCTAAGGGGTGACACAAAAGTGTCAATTAACAATGGGGGTTGGTAGCAAGTAAGAAAAATCAGCAAAAAATAGTTAAAATAAAGAAAGATACTAATATAGAGACGGGATTCTTGGGATGTGATAGAAATATGGGATAGACTAAATCATTCGGTGCATGCTTTTGTGAGTAAATTAATTGAATATTTGTGACTAGGCTAGACCATAGTGGGGGTAAATTCTCTCTCAAACAACTTACCCCGAATGAAATGGGTTCCTCTCGGACACCCACTTGTCACATAAAGAACAGCCTCCACCTTAGCCCACTCACTCTCTCGAGCTAAGTGTGTGGGAATAAGACTAGGGTTCACTCTCTCGAGCTGAACCTCATGTCGACCCACTCCCACCGGCCATCAATTTAGTAGTCTTAGTTTTACGACCTCTCTCTCGAGCAAGCCGAAAACACAAAGGTGAAATCATATTTGGAACTACAATTTCATTAAGTTCCACCACAACTACTAAACAAAATCACATCAAAAAAACAAATAAACCATCAACAAGCAAGACCCAATAACTAATTTAACTCATATTCACAAAATCACACCCCAAGAATTAGGGTTTTAGCTAGACATGCAAAAGAGATAGAAATTTATACCAAAATAAGTTTGCATTCAAATGGGTATGAAGACTTAAGTATCAAAACAAGTCAAGAATGAAGAATCCACAAGACCCAAGTCCAAAATCTTGGAGTTGAAATCCTTTGAACCTTCAAGTTCTTCAAAAATCCTTTGAACCTTCAAGTTCTTTAAAACCCTCTCCAAACTTAGAACTCAAAAATAGAAGATAAAAAATCTATTTTAAAAATCCCCTCTAAGCTACAACTCTCAACGAGTATTTATAGTTTTCAAAAATATGTGCTGCAGCGGATCACTCGGTGACATTAGTCGAAATCGCCCATCAACTCGACGATTCTCCATTTGGTGTAGTTCATCGCCGTCATGCATTATCTTTCAGCATCGTCATGTTTTGGATCATTGGGCGACATAGTACTTCTTCGCGAAACTACTCGGCGACACGCCAACTGCTCCTTTTCACCGCCGATTTGATCCTTTCCTTTAGGGCTTAGCACACTGGAGCAAAAGGAGAGACTAAAATCTTTTAGCGATTTGCCGAATGGGTTCGGCAATCCGCAAATCTTCATTTCTTTGTTATTTTCAGCTGCCTTTGTTCCTTTTTGCTAAGTAGTGTCCATGCTTTCCCTCAAACTCCAAATACCTAAAACTTAAGGGTTTTCATCAGATATTGAGACAAAATATGCATATGAGGATACTAATTCTATCAAAATATAGCCCTAAATGAGTCCAATTTGTGGACTCATCAGACATGTTGCATAGGCTAGGCCCAATTTCATTCAATTGTATTAGATGGTTATTGAGATAAGTGTTTTATATTTCCACTTTTATTTTATAAAACTATTGGACTTGAAATAGTGTTTTACTTATATTGTTCTATTTTTTATGTTATGAATGCTAAGTGGCTTGTATGGGGTCTCTCGGGGTACTATACGCCATGTTACATCTAGGGGGTACCCCTGGGTTGTGACAAACGGCATGTACATAATTTTATTCACTGCTTATTATTCTATGGATTTTACCCAAAAGGGCAGTCTTGCAAGATTCATAAATCAGTCATGGTAAGTGTTGAAACGTCAGTTGTTGAAATGATGAAAACAGAATAAGATACAGATCGTGGTCAATCCGTTAACTAATGTTGATTGATAGTATTGATACAGTGTGTTCCTTAATTTCCCAGCCTACCAAAGTGTGAAGTGAAACAAGGAAATGGATAGTGTTAGGGGAAACAAGGAGAGCAATATTTGCCTAACAAGATATATTTGTTGGAATGTAGTTTTTGTATAACTATAATTTTGAATGATATGGGCGAGGAAATGTTCGTTGTCTGTGTGGAGCTGCAAAATTTTCTATTTTTTGGTGCAAAGTCTCAGGGACTCAAAGTAACATAAGTTTCTTGTAAATTGTTATGTGAATAATGCCTGACCTCTCGCCTCACAGATAATGCAACACAACAAATCAATTACTGATTCCTCCATCCACAAAATAGAGACCCATAAATACATAGCAAAATTAATATATTTTTCTTCTGCCCACTTTGAAATCTTTCGGTCCTTTCCAAAATAGCAAAGGTTTGCTTCATCAACCACGAAGCCCGATGTAACAATGACCACTTTTGTGAGTGGAATAGTTCAATATATTATGTTAGTAAAAAAGTTTTTATAAAATAATTTTTTACATGATTTTAGATTAATTTTAGGTATGAAAAAGTAGCTATAATAAGGTATTACTATCGAAACACTAGTTATTAATTTGATGGATGGATAGAGAATTTTCCATTCAAGGAAAGCTATTTTTAGATGGATAAAAAGAAAAATAAGTAAATACTATTAGTGCAAAATGTGAAATATAATGATGTAACTTCACATTGTTCGACCGTAAATGGGCATATTCATGATATTTTGTAAATTATTATTACTAGATCAACAATTTGTAAAAGGAACAGTTTACGTTGGACACTTAGGGCCAGATTGACTGTGAAAATTGTGAGTATCTAAAAAAAATGTTTTTATTTTCTAAGTGAAAAATGATACTTTCTCTGTCCCAAATTATATGACTCACTTTAATTTTAAGGCAGTCCCACAAGAATGACAAATTTCTATATTTAGTAGCATTTTATCTTTAAAATGCCCTTTACACCCACACAAATGACTATGACTTACTTTAGACTTCAAGTTTCAAAAGTTTTTCGTTAATGCCAAGTCAAACTTAGTCATAAAATTGGGACGGAGAGTACTATTTATTGTTTCTTGTACTTCGATTATTGCATTAATTTGTGGTAGTGACAGTTCCTTTTTTAATGTTCTTTATTAAACATTTCCTCTTGGTTTCTTAACTCCCATATTTTATTCTATATGCTTTATAATGTTTTCACTTGGGCAGAGGGTCTATCGGAAACAATCATTCTACCTTGTTGGGGTAAAGTTTGCATGCACAATACCTTCTTAGACCCCACTTTTGGGATTACACTAGCTCTGATTATGTTGTTGTTGTTGTTGTTCAATTTTGAACCTTGAATCTTTTTAGTATCAAGTCATTTCATTTACCATTAGGTTATACATTCAATGCACCATTAAGAATATTTCAAAGGTTGTTGTTATACATAAATGACAAATCTAGATGTGTTCTAACTGTCACAATCAAGTTAATGATCATATGCTCTACTCTTACAATGCAAATACATAATATAGGATTCATTGCTAACATAACATACCCTGTGAATCCAACTAAGTGGGGTCTATGGAGGGTACAATGTATGCAAACCTTACCACTACCTTGTGGAGGTAGAAAGGCTATTTTAAAAGACACTCAGCTCAAAAGCATTTCTTGGCTAACACAAAGAACTGAAATAAGTAGAAACGTAAGTCTACCAGAAAAATTGACTTTACATGTAAAACCATGTGATGTTATACATAGCCAACATTCGATGAGCAACATGGCATATTTTCATGATTTGACGCCCATTTTAGACTTTGTTAGCTCAATACCAACATAATAAGGAAGAGAGGCTTGATGGTGTTAGAATAGCAATAGACCAAGAATAGTTTATAGATGAGTGGTGAATCTGCACTCACTTAGAGCTCCTTTAGTATGATTTTATGGCACTCAAAGTAGAGAAAAAATCTAATTATCCTTTCAATAGTGTCGTTTTGGGTGTTTTGATGTTGGGAAATAAAATGCTGATCAAAAGTGGAATCAAAGCTAAAAAAGAGAAAAACCTGGCAGAAAACAAGTCCCACGTATCGCACCTACGGAAGACTAGTCGCTTAAGCGAACAAGTCAAAGATGTAAACAACCCAAATAAGAAAAGACGTAGGGTTCATTTTTGCCATCTTGGCTAAAAAGCCGGAGGTGGCTTAAGCAACTAAACATCATTTTTGTGAAGTTCGCTTATGCAAACCTACTGCCACTTTTGCAAAGCCCACTTTTTCAGATAATTTTGCCTTTTTATGTGTAGAATAATTACTTGTTTTTTTCATTTTAAATATACTAAAAATTGCATTTATATTATAAATTAAATGGAGATGAGAATAAAATAAATACATGAAGATATGGCTCAAGGAGTTAGAAAAGTTGTCTATGGTTAAGTCAGACCTAATTAATTTAGTCAAAATCTTATTTATATAAAGAAATTCATCAATTAAAGAAAAATTAAAAAAAATTAAATTTTAAAAGAATCAATTTCTTTTTTGGAATAGTGATACTTTAATCTTTGACTTTTAACTAATATTAATAGTTTATTTAATTTTTGTCAAGGTGAAATTGTTTATCTGGAATGTCATGTGGCAAGGTTTTTTTAAAATAAAAATGAGATAAGTGTAATAACACACACCACTGAGGTGTGTTTCTCTAACTAATATGTGATAGTTTAGGTATGAAATTGCACTCCAATAATTTGGGTATTACACTCAAAAAAGGAATAATTTTTTATATGGAGGAAAACATTTTTCGAAAACTATTTTTCAACTTTTTATATTCAATAGGTAAGAACGTCACCAACAGGGATTATAATGCAATGGTGAGACTGTTCTATCCTTAACTAAATGTCTCGAGTTGAGCATTAGGTATGGAGAAAATCTTGTTGGGAGTGTCACCCTCGAATGTGCCCTACAGTTCTCCAATGTATGCTACAGACACGAGTGGGAAACCTAAAAAATGGATTGGTAAGAATGATTTGGAAAGAAGGTTCCTTAAAAATTAAAAAGAAAATAAGAAGAGAAAAACTCTTCTAATGTATGCAGGTAAAACAAGTAGCATTCCACATATTGATTATGTCCTCCTCACCCTCCAACACACCTCATCCTCACCTCAACCTTGTATCCCCCATCCACACCCCTACCCGGACCCAACCTCACTTCCATTAGTATTTATCTAGATTGTATTCAAATACATTAGCATAATATTTTTTAAAATTCCTATCGAATAAAAGAAAATAAGTAAGTAATACACTTATGTTCATTGATTTGGAACACACCCAAAGAGGTGGAATGATGTTCCAGAAGCTCCAAAATGTTATTCCATAATATATCATCAAAATATACATAAGGTTAAAGGCTAATTAACTATATATATTTTCATTAACCCTAATAATTAAACACATAACTTAGAAAAATACTAAATTATGGTAGATAATTATTAAAATGATATGGCTTTGTGCAATAGCATCATATGTATTTTCTCAAATAAGTGCACATTTTATCATCAAGACATGTCCCCATGAATGTTCTGCTCCATTTAAAACAAACCTTTTCCTCTGTTTTTTTATAACAAATAAAATAAAAAGGAAAAATTATCGAAATTAGTACTTTCAGCCTAATAGTATTTTTTATAGTGATACTTTGAAAACATTATATAATGTAACACCCGAAAATTTCAAAGCTAAGAATCAAATCATTCTAATAAAACCTCGCAACTCTACTCTTAAAATTTGAATCATTCGTGTAACACCTTAAACTTCAAGAAAGGTTAAAGAGGGCTAACAGGCAAGTCCACGAACTCAAAATGGACCATGGACCCTTCATGTAACACTAAACGATCTGTTTAGGCATCCACAACCCGTTTAGGGGAGGTAGCCTAATAGTCCATGGCTGCCACAATTTGAGTCACCTGGATAGGACCCAAGACGGACTATGGTGACTTATATGGACCGTTTAGGGGTCCTTATAGGTCAATTGTCAGCTTTAAAGTTAAGGTCAATTCTTTAAATGTAGGAATGATTTTGGATAGGAATTAAGGTCACTAAAATCCCTTAACAAAGTTGAGTTTAAAACTTCTTTACTGTTTGAGTTTCAATATTACATTTTACTTGAGTCAACTTTAAATGACCATATCTATCAGAATATAAGAAATTAGGTACCCCAGGACCTATCAAATTAATGTTCTACGAGTCCTCTTTCCAAAGCCACAAAGTTTGCTCAATTTCGAGTTCAGAGTAAAAAGTAATCCTTGTTTTAGTAAGACCCTGTCAAATAATCGAAGTTTCACGAATGGCTATATGGCCAGTGAAGTGTTTCACGGACCGTAGAGCCCTAATGTCACGACCCGAGCCTACACCCTGGACGTGGCTGACTCTCGTGAACCATTGCTGGTCCCCAAGCGAACCCTCATCCTAGCTGACTACAAGCGGAAGACTAACTCAAGCATACAAAGCTTAAAACTGAATAAAATCCATGAAACTCAAATACAAAGCTTTAACTCAAATGATTTACTCTGAATATAAATAGTATTCAACTAGCCAAAAATAGGCAACTCAACTATTACCCTAAAACCCTAATCCATGCCTATATAAAATAAAAGGGTCACTTAAAAGTAAAGAAGAGATACACGGTTGGACGGTGTCTTTCTCTGTTTTGTTCGCGCCCCTCTCCAAGTAGTTAGTCTGTTCTCTCGTGGAGAAACTCTTAAAAATATTTAACAAAATAAATGAAACAGATCTCTGAAAGTCTACTATCTATCTATGAAGCCTATAACTGACAAAGATGGAAGTCGGGACAAGACCCACTACATCCTGACAAACTAAAAAGTAACTGAAATCCTCCAGAAACAAGGAGGCTCACCATAGCTAACTCGAACTCCATGTGGTATCAACGAAGCTCCTATTGGTGATCCTAAATACCTGAATCTGCATCATGAAAGAATGCAGGCCAAATGGCTCAGTACATGGAATGTACGAGCATGTAAGGGGAATTCTAAAGCATAACATAAGCTTGAAACTTGATAAAAAGGAAACATACTTACCTCTTTTCAACTTACTCAACTCAAGGAATACCCAAGGATACTCAAAACTACTCAAACTTTCTCAACTCAGAAGTACTAAAGGATAAGATACTCAAATCAATAATCGTTTATTCGAATATAAAATCCAATCTTGGAAATACTCTGCGAAACTCAACAGTAAGGTACTTGACACGAGGAAACATAGTTCAACTCAAGATACTCAACTCAAAGATATGATACTTGACTCTGGGTACTCAACTCTGGATACTCAACTCTGGATACTCAACTCAATATAAAGCAACAATATACATGCAATATATGGAAAGCTTTTAAAATAGTAGAAATCAACTCAGTGTATTGAAAAATACAATAACAACTCAACTTATATATAATAAAATATAATATAACTCTGTGGGAGTTCTCTAATCGACAACCACCACTATGAACCTAAGTGATGGTACATCGTCTTGCCCATGCTGCCAGAACTGTTCTATACTTTGTTGTCATATAGAACACCTTAACTAAGTGGATCCACTAGTCTATGCTAAAAAAAACTTAAGAAATCATCTAAAAAGTATGGTCATTTACTACCAATGATGGCTACATGGTTTATGGAGACTTGAGTAATTATGAACTCGCATCCCCATATCGGTGCTCAATACTACTCCCAAAAATATACTTAGCTCATATGTTTTTAAAACAAAACTTCTTTCTTTGGTTTGAGATAATTACTCAAAACTTAGCTTAAAAGCTCTCTTGGAAATCGGTGTTTCCTTTCTTGCTCAAATGTGAAAACATTTCAATTCTTGGTAACTCTTAGTTCCCGTATAATCTTTGAAGAAATGAACTTTAATCTTACTCTTTCCTCAACTCAAAGCTTAAGTCTTAAAACAAAGTTAAAGAATTTGTAAAAGACTTCTTAAAATATGGTTCATGCCGAATTATGGTCGTGAACGACTCAATATAAGGTTTTCAATAACCATAGATAGAACTCAATACTTGGAACTCAAGAACTTCAATGATACTACTCATCTAGGTGATAGTGTACACTCATGAATACATTCTCCTCACTCTCATGCTCACTTACTTGAGTCTTGAAACAAGTTATTAGAAATTGTAGAAGACTCCTCAAAAGGACACTCTTAAAATGTTTGGAAGAACTCTCAAGACCTAACTCTTAACTTTACCTTGAATTTGAATGATTAATTCAAGGTTATGATGCATGCTATGAATGATTTCTAAGTTCTTAGAAGTATTTTAGAGTGATTAGAATCAAAGGGAATGAAGGTACACTTAAAAGGGGCTCAAACGGGACAACTGACGGAAAAGAAGTGGGGGCAGGCGACCATGGCGCGTTGCGGTTGTTGGACGCTAGCCCCTAACTTCAGAGACTGCATATGGGTGCACTTAAGGGGTGCCTCCCCAGCCCCTTGGGCACATTTGGGCCGCGCCTCCCCAGCCTCTCCCAGGCTAAGTTCGATGAATTTCGCCTCTCATTTTCTGAGCCTAAATCACTTTTAATTGATTTCTTTTATCATGTTTTCCTTAGATTCAATTACCCCAAACTAAGTACACACTAATCCATTCAAAACAATCACTTTCATCTCAAAAAATCATCAAAACCCCAACAAAACAAGATTTAGAATGAACTTCAAGAACACCTATATCAAGAACTTAAATCGTTCAACTTTTGAGAGTGAAATTATGCTAAAAAGAACATGGTTGGCATGTGGGTGAACAAACACAACACTATGGAAGCTTACATACCTCTTAGGGATAAAACCCATGACGAAAATCCGCAAGAGAACTTAAGAACTTCAACGAACGCATTGAACCTTTCCTCTTTTCTCCTCTTTTCTCTTCTTGAACTCTCAACTAAAATCCTAGGCGTATTTTAGGATTATAAAACTGAACCTAAAAGGATTAGACCCCTAAAATATTACTAAAAATGAAATAAATCTGATTGGCTAAAGAAAAGACCAAAATACCCCTTTAAAATTCGGTTTTGACCTTCCTTATCTAGACAACCCAACTTCGAATGGACATATCTCCCTCTTACGAACTCGAAACTGAGTAAACTTGGTGGCGTTGGAAATATAATTCAAAGATCTTTCCTACGGTATCTGGTAGCACAGCTAACTCATCATGAGCTAGGAGTTATTGTTGTACTTAGCTTAACTTGGAAAATTTCAGATTTTGCTATTTCCAATTTAGTTCTTTTTGGAACGCAAGGTGCTACATCTAATGACCTTATAGTTAAGATATTTGTAATTCCTTCGTAAAATCTCACTCACTATGAAGAATGGTTCGAGTCTTACTTCGAAACTTTTTTTTGGGGTGTTAAAATATCTCCCCCTTGAGATCATTCATCCTCGAATGACGACTGGACTGGGTATGGAACGGGGTTACTCTTACTAAGGTTTGATTATAATGGTATGCTCTTACTATATTCAAGATCAACCCAAATCCTTAGGTTCAGGTTCTATACCTCTCTATATAGGGAATCTTATCCCAAGACTATTACTCTTTACCACCACACTGGATTATATCAAGACCCACCTAATGTTAAACAACACCACATTCAAGCTTAGTACTCTAACAATTCCACGGACTCCTACGAACCAGCTCCTTAAGAAATTCTCAACACTTGACTTGATTTCTCATGTTATTATCTCCCGCTTAGGTTTAAAGCTGACACTTGAAGGCTATGGACCTATTCCATATTGACAACTCAATTATGGTATCTAGGCACACATGGAAAATTATAACTTAATTGGAACTTCATCTGGTAACATACCATCTCGGCAAACCTCTTAATGCTCTTGTTACTCTTGTGACTTAGCCACACCTCACTGCCCTTATCTAAACGTTAAGGTCTCTCACTTGTACCACTCATATCTATTATAGCTAATCACCTCAATTCCTCACCTACTCTATGTCAAGTCTTCTAGATCAAATCTCAAGACTAACATAATCACCCTCATGTTTCCATTCGTGAAACGACCCCAAAAATGCCCGAAAATGTGTTTCGGAAACACCTATAATTGTAATTTCCATATATCTCAAAATCCGTGCATAATTTCGGAAATTCGACTTCATATTCTTATTCAGGGGGTCAAATTGAGTGGGAAATGGGTCT